>PVIW01001151.1:148614-181592 GCA_004026585.1 Noctilio leporinus
TTGCTCATTATTGTCCTGTAATGGGTGAGATCATATGATATTTGTCCTTCACTGACTGGCTTATTTCACTAAGCATAATACTCTCCAGTTCCATCCATGTTGTTGCAAAGGGTACAAGTTCCTTCTTTCTTTCTGCTATATAGAATTCCATTGTGTAAATGTACCAAAGTTTTTTGATCCAATCATCCACTGATGGGCAGTTTTTGTTATGTTCTCTATCACAATGTGTTCTTTTTCTTCATAGCACAATTTGCCTATTTTACCCATTAAAATGTAAGCTCTATGGAGGCAATGATTATGTATATGTCTTCAAATTTTTATGTCAAGTTTTTTTTTTTTTGAAGATTTTATTTCATTATTTTTAGAAGGAAGGGGAGAGAGGCAGAGAGGGAGAGAGACATCAATGTATGGTTGCTTTTCACCTGCCTCCAGCCACAGACCTGACTGGAGACCTGGTCTGCAACCTGGTTATGTGCCCTGGCTGGGAAATCAAACCTGTGACCTTTGGGTTCGCAGGCCGGCGCCTTATCCACTGTGCTACCAGCCAGGGCTCTCAAGTTGTTTTTAACACAATAGATAGTCGATAAATTTGTTGTTGAATGGATGAATAAATAAGAGAATTAAGTAAAGTGATGTATGTCAAAGGCATAAAATGTAAAAAAAAAAAAAAGTCAAACGCTGGTTTAACTTATTATAACAAAGTATCTGAAAAAATGGGATAAATTGCTAATATTGGACTATATAATTAAATGTAGTAACTCAGAAAGTTAATGGCAAATTTTTTAACTTTTTCATTTTAGCCTTTTCTACCCCCTTCCCTAAGTAGAGGAGAATATGATTCAGAGGAAAGTCTGGACAGTGATGATGATGATGATGATGATGATGATGATGATGATGATTTAGCTTCAGATTTCCATGTCCAAGAGCATTCTAATTCAAATTCATACAGGTATGGAATACTTAATTTTAAGCTTAAAAAAATGTCATATATAATGTTTTTAAAAATAATACATATGAAATTAGAAGCTTGGGACTTAGTAACTTAGATTTCTTTAGTTGAAATTGGTAAATTCCTTTCCTTACCAAATATGCCATGGTTAATTTTTTTTTTATGTTCCATGAATGGATGACCTGCACTTTTTATCAGTCCTCACAAATACTTCTATCCTTGTTTTTTGGCTCCCTGATTTAAATAAACCTCACTGTTTTAGTCCCAGAGAATGCTTTTTCAGAAACACTAATACTCTAACATGTCAGTGATTGATGTTTTAAAAATGACTTCCACATATGATAAAAATCATAATTGTTCAAAATACTTGCCCTCAATGAACAGTATTCTTATATGTAGGAGTAATGGTATGTTTATTTCTTGGGTTGATTAATATGTTGATTATATATGAAAGGTATATTTGAGGTCAAACAAAAATGTTAAGACATGGTCTGTTAGTAGTGTGATAGAAGAATTTATATTTTCCAAAAGAAGCAAATTATGTTAGAGAAAATGAAGTATAGTACTTCTTTATTGAAAAGAAAAATTACAGTGGGAGAGTAGTTGAGGTGGAAGAGGGTATAGGGGGATAAATGGTAATGGAAAAAATACAATAAAAAATCAACTATGAAAAAACAAAGAATACTTTTTTTTAAAGAAAATAATTATGAGATTTCTGCTTACTGGTGTACTGGTGTATTTGTTTTCCTATTGATCTAATCTTGCTTTTTGAATATATAAAATATTTACATGGGTCAAAAGTCAAACTGTGTAACTCAACAACAATAGAACTCAACCCAATTAAAAATGAGCCAATTATTAGAATAAATATTTCTTAAAGAAGTTACACAAGTGACCAGTGAAATACTCCTTTACTGAAAAGCACATGAAAAAATACTCATATTGCTAATCAGTAAAGAAATGCAAATTGAAACCATAGTGAGAGATCATCATTTCATACCTATTGAGACTGCTACTATAAAAAAAAATTGTGTTGGCAAGAATCTGGAGAAATTGGAACCCTGTATAGTGTTAGTGGGAATGTAAAATGGTATAGCCATCATGGAAAATAATATGACAGTTCCTGAAAAATTAAAAATAGAATTACCATATGATCCAGCAAATGAGACTTCTGGATATACTCACATACCCAAAAGAATACAAAGGAGGGTATTGAACAGGTATTTATACACCCATGCTCATAACAGCATTATTCATAATAGCCAGTTGGTAGAAACAACCTCAGTGCCTGTTGACAGGTAAATACATAAACAAAATGTGATAAATACATACAATGGAATATATTTGTTCTTTAAAATTGTGGAAATTTTGATACATGTTACAACGTGGATGTCCATTGAGGACATTATGCTAAGAAAAACCAGTCCACAAAAAGGCATATTGTATATGTATTAAGTCTACATCTATGAGATACTTAGAGTAATCAAATTCATAGAAAGAAGAATGGTGGTTTCTAGGGGCTGTGAAAGGGTAAAAATAGGGAATAATTGCTTAATGAATATAGCATCTCAGTTTTGCAAGATGGAAAGAATTCTGGAAATAGATGATGATGGTTGCACAACAATATGAATATATACTTTATACCACAGAACTGTACACTTGAAAATAGTTAAGGTGGTAAAATTTATGATCTGAGTATTTACCATAGTTTAAAGTAATAAAACACCTGTACTTGAAGGAATAAATGTGTGTAACTTGAAATAAAAGATAAACTGAAATATGATTTTAAAGTAAAAATGTAAAACAGTGCAAAAACTGAAATCAGAAGTCTCACATTTTGGACCCTGGTCAAGCTGGAGGCCTAGAAAGATGCACTTCACCTCCCTCCACAATCGTGAGGAATACAACTAGCTCAAATTAAAAACAGCCAGAACTACCAGAAAATCAAACTGCATGGAAACCCTCCAACAAAGATATAAAGAAGTAATGCTCATCCAGACAGATAGGAAGGGTAGAGTTGGGGTGGAGGAAACTCTGTGTGACAGCAGTGATAGTGGCAGCAGCAAGGCAGTGGCTATGGCTGGCCAGCGAAAAGCTCAGTCACACATTATAACAAAAGCCTGCAGGGACACCTGGGGAGCGCTCCCAGCATTAGACCACACAACTCACGGTTCCAGTGCTGAGGAAAATAAAGCCTTATTGCTTCTGACTCTGAAAACCAGTGGGAGTTGGGGTGGAGGAAGAAACTGCCAGTCTCTCAGTGGAGTCCATTTGTTTAGAGAGCCCCCAAGGTTCTAGAATGTATACAAATCCACCTATCCTGGAAATCACAACCAGGGAACAGCTAGAGGGGCGTCAGTTCCATATGGTAAGAATGAGAAGTGCCTGGAAAAGGGGCAAGTGCTGAAGAAGCAGCATTGTTCCCTCTTAGACCCCTCCACCACATGCAGCACCACAACATGGTGGAAGGGGTCACTCCACACTGACAAATATCTGAGGCTTCACCCCGTACAATGTAACAGGTGTGTCATGATGCTCTCTCTACCTAAGACATAAGACACAGAGGCAAACACAGGAGCCTGTCAAGTTCAGGAGACTGGGAACTATTGTCCAGAAGAGGAAACAGATCAAGGTTCCAGTGGAAGAACTAAGTGAAGACAAGGAGATAGCCAACCTAACAAACAAAGCCAACCGGGACAGAGTCCAGAATGCAGGTGATAAAGATGCTCACAGGCTTGACAGATATGCTTGAGTATGGCAAACACATGAGGGAGGAAGTATTAAGTGAAGTGAAGGAAAATCCACATGAAACAATGGTGAAATGAAGGGAGTCAGGGTTCAAATCAATGATTTGGAACATAAGGAAAAAATAAACAGTCAACCAGTACAAAGTGAAGAAATAAGAACTGAAAAAAACAAGAGGCCTACGAACCTCTGGGACAATTTTAAACATACCAACATGCAAATCATAGAGGTGCCAGAAGGAGAATAAGAAAGGCAAGAAATTGGAAACTTTTGTGAAAAAATAATGAAGGAACACTTCATTAACATGACAAAGGAAATAGACATAGAAGCCTAAGAAGCACAGAGTCCCAAACAAGCTGGACCCAAAGAGGACCACACCAAGACACATCATAATTAAAATGCCAAAAGTTAATGATAAAGAGAGATTCTTAAAAGCAGCAAGCGAAAAAAAATTATCTACAAAGGGGTCCCAAAAAACTATCAGGAGGTTTCTCAAGAAAACTTTGCAGCTAAGAAGGGATTGGCAAAAAGTATTTAAAATGATGAAAAGCAAGGCCCTACAATTGAGATTATTCATCAAAGCTATCATTTAGAATGCAAGGACAGATAAAGTATTTCCCAGACAAGGTAAAGCTAAAGGAGCTCATCATCACCAAGCCATTTTTATATAAAATACTAAAGGGACTCTTAAGAAAAAGAAGAAAATCAAAATTATAAACACTAAAATGGAAACAAACTCACATTAACAACATAATTAAAAAATAGAAACAAAAGCAAACTAAGCAGACAGCCAGAATAAGAACAGAATCATAGGTGTGGAGATCATTTGGCGAGTTAATCACTTGGGAGGGGGAACAGAAGAAATGGGAAAATGGTTCATGGATTAAGAAGCATAATTGGTAGATGGAAAATAGGCAGGGGGATGTTAAGGATAATATAGGAAAGGGTGAAGCCAAAGAACTTACATTTAAGACCCATGGACATGAACCAAGGGGGGTGGGATTTCTGGAAGGAAGGTAGCTACTGGGCAGAGGGGAGCAAAGGTAAAAAAAAAAAGTCGGGCCAACTGTAACAACATAATCAATAAAATACACGTTTCAAAAGAGTCTCACACTTCTCTCTTCCAGTCAGTTTCTCGTCTGTAACTCTACAGACACCCACCCATTTGTATTTACCTGATTTATGTTTGTTTGCAAAAATTTGTGTGTATGTGTGTGAAATCTTGTATTTCACACATACTATATACTATATGTAATGTTCTGTAACTTTTTACTTATTAATATATACTGGAGTTCACATCATACCAACACTTTGAGATCCTTCATCCATCTTTAAAAATGACTACCCTAATATTACATGTGTCAAAACTATGTTATTTTACCAGTACTCTCCTTACGAATAATTTGGTTGTTTCTAGTCTTTTGCTATTGTAGATAATGCAGACGTGAGTAGCTGCATGCATATTTTTCATTTTTGTGGCTGTATATCTTAAGGGTAAATTACTAGTAGTGGAATTTTTATGTAAGAGAATGGTGGTGTATTCTACTAAATCCCTAAATCAATACTTCACAGATCTACCGTTGCTTTATTTTTAGTTGGTCATTGATGCGCTTAGCAATGGTGCAGTTGGTGCTCAACAATTTGAAGAATTTCTACCCCTTTGCAGGTCATGATCTTGCAGGTAATGTAATATGAATTATTAAGTGACTATTTTGTTTTTCTGTTTTCAAATAGTAGAGAAAAAGTTTAGTAACTTCTTATAGAAGAGAAATTTCTGTTAACCAAACCACCTGTCTTTAAATTTGTCTATCATACTGTTAGGCACTTTTAGGAGGACAATATCCGAGATGGCAAGGGCTTTGAACCTAAAGTGATTGACTGTATTGGAACTACATTTATAGCTATAGCCGAGATATTGGGAGATTTAATAGTGGTAGACACATAGGAAACTTTAGTAAATGCAAAATCTTAGTGATTACTAACTCCAAGGGAAGAAAAGGTTATACAGGAAAGAAAAGTGCATGATAATATACCAGGTGGTTCTGCTGTGATCTATGTTTAAATATACATTTTAAGAAGTAAAGATAAAACAACAATTTTAAAAATTATTATGTAATTGGAATAATGGAGAGAGGAGTTTATTCTCATATTTCATAGTAGTATTATCAGAACATCAATTCTAAAATTAAGAATTCACAGTACAAGCATGTTTTAGATTTTTGAGGGTAATAGCTGAAAGTCGAGGGTGGAATTAGGATTCAAGAGTATGGAAAGTACTGAATTCCATAGTAGTGTGTAACTTTACTTAACTTTTGTATAATGTTTAATTTTCTAAGCAAACCTTACTATGCCATACAGAAGTGACTGTTACAAAGGTTTAATGCAATTAATTTTCTTCCCAGATATATTTTTATAACATCAGGTACCTTATTCATGTTAAAGTCAAAAGCAGTGATTGACAGAGTCATCATTTAAATCATATCATAATTATTATTCCAGGTAGTAAAGCTCTGATACAATTTCTACTTACTGTAGATTGCCCCCTTTTTCTTTTGGCCACCTAATGGTACTGAAATGTTACATAGATTTATGACTTTTATTTTAATTTTCTAGATTTATATGCCCACCTCTCTTCACATCTCTGCCAAAATATGTTAATATCTCAGTCATTCTTACAGTTTACTGCAGAAGATAAATGCGGGTCAATTTCATTTTCTTATTTTAGAGCTTCCTGTTTGTTCACCACTTTGTCACGCAATTCTAAAAACTCTACAATGTTGGGAGCAAGTTCTTCTCCGACGACTTGAAATCCATGGTGGGCCACCCCAAAACTATATTGCAAGTCACATTTCTGAAGATAATTCGTCTGCAGGTCCTGCAATTCTACGCCACAAAGCTTTGCTGGAACCTACAAATACTCCTTTCAAGTACGTTTTCCTATGAATACTGTTTTTTAACTAAATCATAGTGTTTCTGGTAGTATTGAAAGGAAAAAAAAATGAGTCCTTTTACTTTTAACTTGCTGTTCTAAACTTTTATCTGTCACTTTGTGTGAAGTATATTGTATTCCAGAGGTTTGCAGATATTTCTTACGAAGGTTCAGGTAAGTAAATATTTTAGGCTTTGTGGGCTTTTTTTTTTTTTTTTTAATTTTTTTTTTTTTTTAATTTTTTTAAAGATTTTATTTCATTATTTTTAGAAAGAGGGGGAAGGGAGAGAGGCAGAGAGGGAGAGATACATCAATGTATGGTTGCTTTTCACCTGCCTCCAGCCACAGACCTGACTGGAGACCTGGTTTGCAACCTGGTTATGTGCCCTGGCTGGGGAATCGAACCTGCGACCTTTGGGTTCGCAGGCTGGCACCTTATCCACTGTGCTACCAGCCAGGGCAATTTGTGGGCTTTTTAATCCTTGTGGCAACTATTCAGCCTTGCCATTGTAGAGTGAAAGCAACTATAGACCATAAGTAGTAAGTGAATGGGCAGGGCTGTAATCCAATAAGTCTGACTTTCAAAAATGAAAGGTAAGCCCTGCCTGTGGCACAGTGGATAAGGCACCAGCCTGTGAACACAAAGGTCGCTGGTTCAATTCCTAGCCAGGGCACATAACCAGGTTGCAGGCCAGGTCTCCAGCCAGGTCCGTAGTTGGAGGCAGGTGAAAGGCAACCATACATTGATGTCTGTCTCCCTCTCTGCCTCTCTCCTTTCCCCGCTCTCTAAAAATAATAAATAAAAATCTTAGGAAAAAAAAAAGAATTAGAGAAATAAAGATGATTTTAAAGAAAGAAAGATGGTTTCATACATTTGTGTGTGGGGAGGTATAATTGTCTGTGTTATCTCTGTCAGCTGTAACCCCAGGGCAGAATAAAATTTAAAATTACAGATGTATCCTACATCACTTTCACATAACATTCTCACCAGTATGCCGTATTTTATGAGTTTTCCTGGATTATAAACGGAAAAATAATCATCCTCTCCAAAGTATAATGACTTCATCCAAAGATACTTGCTATTTAGAATGTATATGTTCACAAATTTTGGGAGAAAATAATCAATTACGGTCCAGACTTTAGTTAGTTAATCACTCTGATTCATCGGTGATCTTGTTATTCTTGAAATGCCAACCCTTCCGTATCTACTGAAATCTATCTCTAGACATTGTTTTTGCAAAGAATGGAGTTTCTTTGCATGAATCTGTGGTCCAGTACTCATTTCTTCTATCTTTTCAAACTTGCCCCATGAAAATAGTCCCTAAAATTTCTTCATTTCTGATGTCATGATATACTTCCATTTCACAGCTTTTGGAGGTGTTTTGAAATTATTTATATTTTGGTAATAATGCCTATTTCATTATTCTACAAAATAAGTGGACAAGTCATCTCCAATAAACAAGTTCAATGCATCAGTTATGGATTTGGGAGCAATATCAACATTTATCCCATAGCTACCCAAAAACTCCTCTAGGACCAAAGGATTATGGGTCAGTGACCATTCTTCATGTTCATCATGAACTTGATTCAGAATCATATGTAATAGTTTGATGGGTAAATCTTCATGATGGCAGAATAATATTTTCATCTTTGCTCACTCCTCACGCTGACTATCGATATCATTATCATACGAACAATCATGACAAATTGTCCGCACATATTTCTTGGTCACTTTCATTGTCATTGTTTCTGATTTTATCAGTTTATAAAATACTTATTTTTAAGAATTAAGTAACTTCCACAAGAAATACAGTTATTGAAAGAGATAACAAATTTGACTCGAAAGTTATAAAAATACAAAATATCACAAAAATACTCATGGTTTTTTAAAATAAAATAGGTTTGCTATGTGGAGAATACTGTTCTTTCTAAGGAGAAGTCTAAACACCAATAACTACCAGAATTCACAACAAATAAGAGTTAAAATTTATGAATTTGCAGGTAGATGGTTTGTTTTATTATAAGCCTTTTTACTTTTATTACTTATGATCTCGCCACCGCATACCTAATTTTTTGTTGTGGGGATGTTTATACCTTCATAGTATTGTGTATAAGGAAGCAGTATAATAAACATACACATGTGTAGTAACCCAAATAGCTAGCTATGTTTCTGCATTCTACCACCAGTCTATAAAAAAACAATTACTACATGATTTGTGCTCTATGCATAGTTTGTGAAAAAATGTAATTTTACGTATCCTGACAGTAATGTGTGAAGCACAGCTGCAACCTTTCATTTTAATACCTGGCTCCTTTTCCACTTCATGGCAGAGTTGAGTAATTGTATGAGATACCATTTGGCCTACAAAGCCTGTAATATTTACTATGCAATCCTTTAAGGAAAAGTTAGCTGATTGAGGCCCTAGATGATTTGGTCTGGTTTTAGTTAATTATTACTATAGACATTTACATTTATAACACGAGGGAAATGTGGTCAAGTTAATCAGAAGCCTCTGAGTGTATAATTAAATACGCTGTCTCTCTGTAGATCTAAACACCACCTGGCGCTGTCTGTGAAGAGACTTTGGCAGTACTTGGTGAAACAAGAAGAAAT
Organism: Noctilio leporinus; assembly: GCA_004026585.1. Classification (NCBI taxonomy): domain Eukaryota; kingdom Metazoa; phylum Chordata; class Mammalia; order Chiroptera; family Noctilionidae; genus Noctilio; species Noctilio leporinus. The sequence continues at coordinate 157,852 of PVIW01001151.1, forward strand.
TCAGGAAACTTTTATCAGAAATATATTCACAAAGAAAAGGTGTCTCAATGAGGTTCGTTGAAGTTAAATCCTGCGTACTATTTGATTATTGAAGTCTTTTGTATTATATAACCATAAAGAATAAGTTGCCTTTCGTAGACTCATGTTTATATCATAAGCATATCTTATGCAGTTAATGTTTAGAAAAGTAATTGAAAAGGAAAAAGAGGATCAGTATTTTCTTAAATCCATTTTATTTAAACTAACTAATTCAGATGTATTTGGGACTTTTTTTCCCAAAAGGTATTGTTTAAGATTCTCTGTTTTTGTTTCCTGTTTTGACCTTTCATGATCACCAATCTAAGAAAAAAAGTAGAAAGCTCCCATGATTATCATGTAACAGTTAAAGAAATTTATCTTAGATGTTTAATTGAAAGTAGGTTTATATAAAACCATTTGAAATATGTACATTTTCTTTTTATCCTTTTGATTGTGCTTAATGAAATTTTGGGAACTTTTATAATAATACTGTAACTGGTTGATTATATATACCTTGATATATCATTATAATGATTATTTTTCTCAGTTCAGTGCTACTGAAATGTTTCAGTTTGATGATATGGGGAACTTATACCAGAATGTAAAATTAACGTTTTCTTTTCTTCATTGTGACAATTTTGTTATTGGAAAATATTGGGTAAACTAAACAGTGAATTTAGTGATATAGTTAATTCTTTATCTTTTCATGGACCAGTAAGAGTTCAGAAGTGGCTACTGGTCTGTGGACCACATTTTGAGATACATTGCACTAGTCTGAAAGTAAGCTTTGTACAATTTTTGAAGTGGAAGGAAAAATTAAGGTATTTCAGTTGGATAAATTAAGAAATAGAATGGCTTCTTAATAAACAAGTTAGCACAAAGCAAGGTGACACCTGAACTAATTTAAAAAGGGAAAATTACATGTATTTTATTGTCTCTGAGTTTAAGCACTAATTTATAAGAGGTAATTGCATATGCAAATAATTAGTATTTGCCTGTTTATGTGAATATATTTGAATTAGCAAAGCCAGAAAACAATACTATATAGGGATCTGGCTGGTGGCCAGTGGAAAGGTGCTGGCCTATGAACCCAAAGGTTGCCGGTTCTATTCCCAGTCAGGACACATGGCCAGGTTACAAGCCAGGTCTCCAACCAGGCCTGGAGCTGGAGACAGGTGAAAGGCAACTATACATTGATGTTTCTCACCCTCTCTGTCTCCCTCCCTTCCTCTCACTCTAAAAATAATAAATCTTAAAAAAAAGAAAGAAAAGAAAACAATATATTTAGGAGACTTTTGAAATGAGTACTTTAGTATAACATTGAAATCTAAACAAATAATACATAGATACAATACAAATGAAAGTATTTTGATATAACCTTAAGTAAGCTGTATCTTAAATATTTAGTATGTGAAAAACCATTAAAATAGTTCAAGCTAATTTTTGGATAAATAAAATTATAAAAATAAGATTGTCAGATTAATTAGCATGTGTTTCCTGGTGAGATAATATTACTTATTTTAAATATATCTTTGCCCAAAATAATTTATTACATGTTAAGGCAGTCTTATAATAATATATAAAGCACTCCTGCATTGCTCTCTCTAGAAAAAGTGTGTGAGCCCTGACTGGCATTGCTCTGTTGGTTGAGCAGCATCCCACAAAGCAAAGGGTCACTGGTTCAGTTCCAGGCCAGGGCGCATGCCTGGGTTGCAGGCCCTGTCCCTGGTTGGAGTGCATGCAAGAGGCAACCAATGTATGTTTCTGTCATATGTTGATATTTTAAAAAAATGTTTATTGTGTTTGTTACTTTGTTGGTTTCTCCACTGTACCTTATTTTATGAATATGAAAATTTGGTAAAACAAGTAATTTTTTTAATAAAACATTTCATATTTGATTAATACAGTGGTAAAAAATAAAAAATTTTCTCTACCTATGGTACATTTAGTGTATTTGGGAAATGAAATAGTTCTCAAAACAAGCAAAACAAAAAACTTTTTCTACTAGATTATTTAATTAGAATCCGGGAGTAGAATCATTCAGGTAGTAGGAATGATATAAGAAAGTCAGAATGAGTGAAGCGGTATAGCAGAGAAATGAGTAAAGTTAGTTTTGTATTATAATTATTTTAATCAAAAACAGCAATATGAATGTTGGACTAAAAACTTTATAGTAAGCTAAATATTTTCTCTGTATTTTTTTAATCTGGAAAATTAGTTAGTAACTTTGATGTTACAATGTTTTAACCAGTACATTTAACTTATTTTAAAACCTGACATAATTAATGGTAGTTATTAGAAATTTACTGTTACTGCTTTGTTGTTTATATCTTGATGATGATACTCCTAAAGATAGGGACATTTTGATAAAGGGAACATGAAAATAAATTTCCTATAGTAAAATATAGATTGGATAGGACAAAATAAAATATGAACTTTATACAGGTGGTATAAAATTATTTAATCTTTACTGGAAAATTGACTAGCCTGTTTTTGTTATTAACAATATTACCTGCATTCTCTTTTTTAAGAAATATAATGATGATTTTACTTAGTTAAGTTCAAATATACATCCTGTATTTTGGATGGGCAATAATGGAAAATATTTTGAAAGTGCCACTATTTTCTTTATACCTTTATTAAAAATTTGAAAATGAGTTCCTTCATCTGATATGTAATTCTGGTGCATCCTCAGAGCTTTCTTTTTCTACATAATATAGTTTAGTGATACTTGAATTTTTTAAATAGAAGCTCTTCTCCTTTTTGAAATTCTTTGGAAGTTAAGTGAAGATACCAACAAATAGACTACATCTGAATCATTCCTGATGAAAAACAAAAACGTAAAAAATGATTGGCAGCTGTCATCTTTGTCTCCAATTTCTTCTTCTGTTTTCTTTCATATTCTGAGAAAAACTAAAGGTCTTGAACCAGCTCTTTCTTTAACTAGTGCTAATATCCCCTTTTAAGAAGCATGTGTGCCTGAGGCACAGTTTTATTAACCAGTATACCCCAATAAATTCAATTTAAAAGGAGAGAGAGACACAGCATCTTCCAGTCACAACTTTACAGGAATGTATTAATTATGTTGATGGACACACATACACTAAATTAATAAGAAGTAAATATATTTTTATTACAAAGAAGGAGAGGCAGCAACAGCATGTGTGCCCCCAAACAGTTAATATTGAGTGTTTCTGGATAAATCAAGACAAGGAGAGAATTAGAAACCTAGAATTCAGATTTTTTAATTAGAAAATTTTCATGAGAAGTGAGATAATCATAATTGAGACAAGAAATTTGACTTTAATTTTTGGATGATAGTAACTCTAAAATTTGTAATGTAAAGTACTTGGGGTGCAATCTTGGCTCAGTGTCAACATTTCGAAGTAAGTTCAGTGAGTAAAAATTTTTTAGGAGGTAGAATAAAATTTATAGTGATTGTTAATGAATTCTGAGGCACTAAGTTTTCTCTGACCTGTTGCTCCTAACCATGCACCCCTACACATTCTTCTTTAAGATACATGAAAATTTTTTTTTTAATTTTCTAGTGTTGCTTTCTAGTAAATTTGATTAAAAATATAATTTATAAATATATCCCCAGTATTTTGCATGTTACATCTCCTCTTTACTCTTTGTCATGTGATTATTCTTTCTTGATGAAGTCTTTAGAGGACAACTGTGAAACCATCAAAAATTCTGTGATGGAGAAGTCAAACATCAATAAGGTACAAAAGTGTCATTCAACTGAAATTAGAAATTGCATTCTTTAACAAGAAAAACAGTATCTTCATTTAATTTTGGACTGAGCTTTATTTCCAATATAATTAAGTTACTATTCCCTCAATTTATTCTTCTTTTACTTTAACAAGTTAAAATAGCAATAATAACATTGTTTTACTTTTATTAATAAGAGAATGCAATTTTAAAAGGAGTTGAATGTATCCTGTTTTGGTTACAGATTTTTCTGAGTAAATGCAACTAAAGTTCTTAATAAAATATAATTACAATAGCTATTATAGAAGTATAGTAGTTTTGTTCTGTTTTTGCAAGTTAAGATTCTTTTATATTAACTTCTTAAAATCTATAAAATACTATTACGTCACATTTATTTTACTGGTAAAAATAGAACATAGGTACATCGTCTTGTGTATAGGAAGTACTCTTAGTACTAAAGAATTATGGCATGAAGAATGAGAATTTGTACAACATAAAATAACTACCAAATATTCTATGATCGTATATTCAAATATGTCTTATTAAATTGATATGTGATTCATGTGTTTCACATTTTGATTTTTAAGACCATCTCAACAGAGTAATTTTTAGGGAAAAAAATCTCAAAAGGTGAAGGGATCAGTCAAAGTACATACGTAAAGGACCCTTGGACATTGGACATTGGACATTGGTGTGGGGATTGACTATAGAAGTTGGGGGTGGGCTGGGTGGAAGGGGACGAAGTGGGTAAAATGGGACACTTGTAATAGCGCAGATAGTAAAACATCAAAAATAAGGGAAAAAAAGATTTTTTTTAAGTCAGCAAATTCCCACCTCTTATTCTTTCCCAAATCTTTTGGTAAAATAGGAGAGTTCTATAAAATGAATAAAAGAGGACTGATTTGATGTCAGGTGTTTATTACAACCAAAATCTTGTACTGTACTTTGAAAATTTCTAATAGCTTTTGGGAATCTTGAGAGAATATAAGTCAAACTTTTAATTAGTTAACAATATTCCCTGGCTTATGGTAATTACTAATTATTAAACAGTCTACCCATTATCATGAATCCTTACACAAAGATTTTTCTTTTGATTCTGTTTATAAAATATTAATTAGAATGTTGTATTACTATAGTCATCACACTACAATGAAAATCTATCATTGTGTTTTGTTAACATTATAATCATTTTTTGGCCACAGTGTCTTAAGCCATGTGTGATAATTTTATTTTAAACAGCTTTATTATCTATACCTGACTTAAAATAACTGCATATATTTATTAAAGTAGTTTGATTAGTTTTTGCATATGTGTACATGGGTGAAGCCATCAGCACAATCAAGATAATTAATATATCCACTTTGGTTGTAATATCATCCCAATACACCAGATTGTGGTTTCCCTCCCTAGTCAGGGCACATAGAAGAAGCAGTCAAGGAATACATGGATGGGTGAAGTGGCAAGTCTCTGTCTCTCTCTTAAATCAATAAATTAAAAAAAAAATTTTTTAAGATTAAATATCTATTACCCCCAAAACTTTAATTTCTCCCTTGCTTTTCCCCCTGTCAGCTCTGTCCCTTTTTCTCTCGGCAACTACCAATTTGCTTCCTGATGTTGTAGATTAGTTTGCATTTTCTGGAATTTTTATAAATGAAATTACACAGTATGTCTTTCTTTTTCTATGTACTTTCTCAACATAATTATTTTGAGATTTCCTCCATATTATGTATTTCAATATTTTTTTATTGCTGATGTGTATTCATTGTATGGCTACACCAAAATTTGCTGATCCATTGACCTACTGATGAACACTTAACGCTATTTACATTTTGGAGCTATTTCAAAAAAGACTGCTTAGATTATTCATGCATAAGTTTTTTTCATTTCTCTTGTATAAATGCCTAGGAGTGGGATGGTTAGATTATATTACCTTTTTAAGAAACTTTTCAAGTACTTTCCAGGGTAGTAGAAATATTTTACATTCCCAGCAGCAGTGTAAGAAATCCCAGTTGCTTCACATTCTTGCCGATGCATGGTATGGTCATCCTTTTAATTTAGCCATTCTAGTAGGTGTGTAGAGGTAGGTCATTGTGGTTTTAATTTGTATGGAGAACTGTATCATATCCTTAATTGCCATTTGCATAACTTTTTGGTTGCAATATCTTTTCAAATTTGTGGATATTTTTTATTAGGTTGTATGTGTTCTTAATTGAGTTTTAACAATTGTTTATATATTCTAAATATAAATTCTTTATACACAGTAAGCAATTTGCATATATTTTCTCTTAATCGATTGCTTGTCTTTCATTTTCTTTACATTTGTTTTAGCTATTCATCAAGATTTGTCTGTGTATGGGTTATCTTTTTTGCCAAACCTAATATCACAAAGATTATCTCCTTTGCTCTAATATTTTATAGTTTTAGTTTTACAATTAGGTCTATTACCCATTTTGAGTTAATTTTTTTATATGATGCAAAGTATGGATTATACTTATTTTTTAAATTATCTGTGTATCATTTGTTCCAACACTATTTGTTAAAAACATTATTCTTCACTGAATTGCCTTTTCCTTTAAAAAAAAATCAGTTGACATATGTGTGTGACTTTATTGCTGGACTCTATTTTGGACCCTTTGATCTACTTATCTTTATGCTATACCCCATTATGTTATTGCACTGGCTGGAACTTTTAGTCTAATATTAAATAAAAATGGTAAAAGCAGACATTCTTTTCTTGGGAGAAAACATTCCGTTTGTCATTAAGTAATATGTCATGTATATATAGGGTAGTTAAATACCTTTATAAAGTTAAGGAAGTTGCTTTCTATTCCTAACTTTGTAGAGGAAGAAAAGTAACTACATTTCTGGTGTCTTGGTTGAGACATACTTGTAATAAAAAAGATTAACAGAAGAAAAACAAACAAAAGTTTAATAACTTCTATACTTCCTTTATACATAAGAGAGACTGAGGAAAACTGAGTAATTTGCCAAAATAGCTGAAGCCATCACCTTAAATATCATTCAGCTGAAGGTAAAAGATATTGGAGGGGTGGGGTGAGTCAATTATAGGAGGTTACCAGGAAGAGCAGAGTAAATAAGAATAAAGATATTATGCAGATTTAAGTCTTTGTCTTCTGCATTAAGAGTTTCTAGAGACAAAGTTATCACCCTCTCTCTGATAGAGCTAGGGAGAAACCCTTACTAATAGAAATTCCTTTACAAATGTAAGTATCTTTTACAAAGGGTAATTTCTGCTTGGTTTTTAGAGCTCCTCCTGAATCTGCTGTTTGTTCAAATTAATCAGCTTAAAATAATTTTTATGCCAGAAAGACATTTTGGGGTGGCAAATTCTTTTCCCCAACAACTTCTGGGCTGTAAACCAATGTAGCATTGGGTTATCTCATGGTTTAAATGTCATCCATAGTCTGATAACTCTTAAAACTCAGCCCCATTTATTTCCAGAACTACAGATTTTCGTATATAATATAATAGTTACCTCCCCCTGAATGTCAAAACAGAATTTTTCTGTCTTTCCCTCCTCCCATCCCGAACCCACTCTTTCTTTCACTTTTGTCTCAGTAAAAGGTATCTTCACTCAACTAGTGACCATTTTGGAAAATAAGGAGTCAGTCTTGCTTTATCTCTTATTTATACTGCAACCTCAGTCTACTAACAAAATTTATCCTAATTCCAACCATTTATCGTACCATCATTGCCTCTTACCTTGAGTTCCTGTAGCAGCCTCATAAGTGACTTCCTGGGAACCATTCAACACATGTTTTATGTTTTGTCTCACAACACCTAGAACTATTAAAATTCTCTAATGGTTTTATAGCCTTAAAATAAAATCTGAACTCTTTATTATGGATTCTAAGAGCCTTTCCAAATTGAACCCTGCCAATTTCCTAACACTTAAAGATTGTTCTTGAAATTAAATATGCATATGCTCTTAAGATGCTAAACAGCATTCCTACCCGCCCACCAGTTGACTCTCATGCATGTCTTCCTGGGCCCAGACTATTAAGAAACAATGTTTTAGTAAATCTAGATAATGAGAGGACAGGAATGTATTCCCACATTGAAGAAGGTTTTTTGAATTTTATGCCTGCAAGACCTTTCATTTGGTAAATGTGAAGTTTGAAGAAGCTCTGAAGGTGAAACTGTATATCCACTCTACCCACCCATCCGTTATAAGCATATCCCTCTATTTCTTGGAAATATAATTTTCTGTATTTTTCATTTCTTCAGAACCTGGTGATAGGCACTTAGGGGTCTTCAGATTCCAGGCAACGAGGTGGCTAAGTTTGAATTTTGTCATAAATTAAAGAATCTTATTCTTACATTCTAATTGGTTGATGACCTCATAACAGAGCTTAGGCTTTCTTTCCTTAGAAAAGTTAGCACTCAAATAAACCAATGTTTAGTGAACACTGAAATTCCTTTATGTTTGTAATCAAATTGCATTTTAGATCAGAATATATTGGACATCTCTACATCCAATAACTATGACTTGTTTGCATAAGGCTCTTTTGTTTTGTTTGTAATTCTCTTTCAACTTTGCAATTACATGGTCATCTCAATTGCTGTTTTTAAGAATACTGCTAACCCTACTCGCGTCTGTGGTAGGCATTGTGGATGGGCAATCTAAATTTTGCAGGAAGTAAACTTGTTGTATTCTAATTTCAAATTAATAACTTCTTTACTTCACAGTAAGTTGTGAAACATAGTAATTCATTTTAAAAATTGATGGTTAGGGAGGATAAAATAAAATGAAATTATCCTATATTAAGCAACATTCCCAACTCTTAATAATTTCCTCCTCTTTTCCCCAGAGATAATAAAAATTTCATGTAAATATTTTAGTAAATGCTGATTTTTACACAGTGCTCTCTTCTGAGTTCAGAGGTGTTGTATATACGTCTAGGGTAAGAATAAGGTCAAATATATTTCTCTCATCTAAAGTATATTGAATTATGGGTTACTCAACAACTGAAATGATTACTGACTTGGGCACACTACTCTGCCTTTCAGGATTATAGGATTTCTTCTTTAAGTTAAATGTCATTTTAGACCAGGAGCCAGTAAACTATTCAGCAGGCCATATCCAACCAGTTCTTGTGTAGGCTGTGAGCTAAGAACAGTCTTTATATTGTTATAAAGGTTGTTTTAAAAAAGAATATACAGTAATGACACATGATCCACAAAGGCTAAAATATTTACCACCTAATCTTTCAATATTTATAAAATATTATCAAAGGATTATAATACTAAGAAATGTAGTAAACAAATCTTTAATAGTTAAACTATCTTGATCCTTTAAAGTTAATTCATTACAGCGTGGGACATAAACAATTAATGAAATTGTACTCATATGTTATATGTATCAACTAACATGTGAAAAAGAGAGTTCAAAAAATTTAACTTTCTCTTGTAAAATTATTTTTGTTTAGGGGATAATGACCATGTAACACAATGCCTTTGGATTTGAAATATCTAAAATGTTGTTGAAAATAATTTATGCAAGTATTAAATGACAGATTACATTAATATTCTATCACTAAAGTTACTGTACTTTTATTTATTTTTTCTCTATTTAGATAGAAGCAGATTTGGGATATCCTGGAGGTAAAGCAAGAATAATTCATAAGGAATCTGATATCATTACTGCCTTTGCTGTTAATAAAGTAAGTACACTTTTCTTCAAGTATTAAGTATTTATAATTAGACAGGGTTTCCTGTTCTGTCATTTTGTTTACTAACATTATTTCTTTTCCCAAAGCTACTTCCCACTCCTAAAATGAAAACATGAATAAACTTTTTATTTTATTAAATGATTATATTGTTCGACATTTTTTATTTTAAATATGTAGCAGATAAAATAATATTTTATTACTTTACAGAGAGAAGTCTCAAGTATTTCTATATGCAATAGCCATTAGAATTTATACCTATTATAAGGGATACCCAAATAAAAAGCCTTCTATTTTTCTTATTTGAACCTTTTAAATGTGGGTCTTAATATTAGATCAAATTGAAGCTTATGTGACTCAGAGAAATTCTCCTTCTTTGACTTACACCTATAACAGTTACCCAACAGAGAGTGTTTTCTTTGTATTCCTTAATAGATTCTGTTCATCATCTTCCTTAGAGTTATTCATAAAAGAAGTAGCCTTACATACAGTGGTCCAAGGCTGAAATTTGTCTTAATCAATTTCTTCTACTTACCTATTTGCTTTACTGTAGAGTTTATAGTGATTTCTAGAAATTCTTGTTTCCTTTTATTTTCATTAACTTAAAGGATATATATGAAGAAGTAACTAGCTATACCATATGAAAAATAGACATTCATTGAAGAAGATATAAGAAACATTGTACATAGGACAGTGACACCTCAGTCCCCTTCAAAGTTGTGTAAGACCTTCTTGAGGAAATCTGGTTCATTGGTAGTGGTTTGAATCAAGTCATTAACAACTGCAGCACGATGTTCCTTCTGATTTGGTAGCGGAAGCTATAGAATGAATTTTGCCAGGACACATTTCATGCCAAAAGCCTGCATCAAAATCTGTGACACGTGCGAACCCAAAGGTTGCTGGTTCGATTCCCAGCCAGGGCACATAATCAGGTTGCAATCCAGGTTTCCAGAAAGCTGTGTAGCTGGAGGCAGGTGAAAGGCAACCATACATGGATGTCTCTGTCCCTCTCTGCCTCTCTCCCTACACCTCTCTCTAAAAATAAAAAATAAAATCTTAAAAAATATATATATCTCTGACACAATAGTTTCTGGAATCCCCAGTTCAGCTTCTAGTTCTCGTACTGTCAGTTGCCGATCCTTTGTTAATTGCAGCCCATACATAGTCAACATTCTCAGGTGTTCCTCTCATTGCATGATTTCTAGAATGTGGATCACTTTCAACAGGTTCTTGACCATCTTTGAAGCATTTGTGCCCCACTTTTATTTGTGCTGTACTTATTTCATTGTACCCCAAAACCTTCTGAATTATCCAGGAGGAATGTTCAAGTTTAATGCAAAATTTGATGCAGATTTGTGGCTGTACTGGCTCAGTTATTTTGAATATGACGGCCACAGAGGGCCTATGCTCACTTAATGATGTCTACCGCCCTCACTGACTAGTACGGTGAAGTTATCAGTGTTCACACATGCACATTCCAGTCCACTCTGCTTAGCTGCCAGGTTCTATTGATATTGCACAAACCATTTTGTTATATTAACAATGGCTGGACTTCTTCTGGACAGACTCTTTTTCATGTATTTCTAATTTAAAAACAAGTTTTAAGTATTATTTAGATGTATATTCTATGGCATCCATTCATTCATCTTCCAATAGCTTCTTTTTCTGTGTCTCTTCTCTTTGATTTCTCCTAGATTGTTCTTTCCTCATTTTTTTCCATGTATGCTTTGTCTCATTTACCTTACAGAGGTCTTCCCAGAACAATGACTAGTTCTGTCAAGACAGGTAGGTTAGAAACAGGCCTTAACCAGCAGTTTTCATGTTGTAATATGGAATATACATGTCAAATACAAATACAAAATTATCTGCACCCAATAAGTATCTTCCTTCCCCTGAAGAAAATATAATTTTAAGTTTTCTGTGCTATGAAACTAGCATTTTGCTTTTTAGGGGGAGAGGGATGTATATGAGCAACTAGTAATGAACATATACAAAGTCTGCCATTTAGTACATAATAGTGTACCTGTTTAATTTTTATTTCTCCAAATTTGTTATATTTGTAGCTGAGACTAACACCTTTTACTTTGAATTGCATTATTTAAAAATGCCAGAGATTGAACTTCCCCCATTTGTTTAGTTGTGTCAAAAACTGTGTAGGATCTGAGATATTCCCCTGCATATAAGCTAACAAGTTAGCTTTCACAGTTTAATGGATATTGTTAAAAGACAGAACACTCCTTTACTAGAAACAAAGAATAGTTTATTTCCAGTATCAAAAGCAGTAGCCAGAGTATCAGTATTTTTGTTCTGGATCTTGAGCTATAATTTCAAAAGACAGGGAGAGGTCCAGATAGTACCTGCATAGAAAATGGTTGACGTTACAGGAGAGGATCACTGAGTTTAGGGAACCCAAATATTTTTGTAATGATGGTGACCACACCTGCTTTTTGCTCTGGAGGGAGAGATTATAGCTACATCAAAGTGCCAGAGGTAATGCTGTGAAACAGGGCAGTCAATAACTCACTGACAAGATATACAGAAGAGTCCCAGGAAGAATTTACTCCCAGCAGTCTAATTATATCCTTTTTCCATCTATCTCTGGGGTCTCAGTTTTATTTTGTTTGTTTTGTTTTCTAATTAATTAGTATTAGCATTTTACATAATAATGGAAATACTAATCCTTTTCCCTTTGTGGTCAATATCTTTCCACTTTTCTGGTTTAGAGATGTACATTTTCAACTCATAGATGTTTAATATGACCAACTCTTCATTTATGCTCTCTTTTGGCATACTTAACCCATTTTTCCCTACTATTACACTTTTTCTTTATGATTCTTTCCCAAATTCTGCTTTTCTTAAGATTGAAATGCTTTAGGTGAACGTGATATTATCTTATTTGACCAATTTACCACTCTTTCTTTACTTTGGTGTTCCTTATCTCCCTTATCTTTATCTTCCAAGGCTCCTGTCTTCATCAAGGGCTCCCTCTCCGTTTCTTAACTATGTAAACCTTGGAGAGGTTGTACCATTCTAGTAAACTACAGAGGCAGTGCTAGAAGAAATAAAGTAGAACATCCATTACCACATACAGCTTACTTTCTGTTGGATGTTCTTAAATTCTTTTTTTTTTTTTTTTTAAGATTTTATTTCATTATTTTTATAAAGAGGGGAAGGGAGAGAGGCAGAGAGGGAGAGAGACATCAATGTATGGTTGCTTTTCACTTGCCTCCAGCCACAGACCTGGCTGGAGACCTAGTTTGCAACCTCGTTATGTGCCCTGGCTGGGGAATCGAACCTGCAACCTTTGGGTTTGCAGGCGGATGTTCTTAAATTCTTAAAAGATAAACATATCTCCAAGCTCAAGCTGATGATTGTTACACTCAAAATTTAATTATTAAAATTAATTTAAAATAATCATTTGCAAGAATGCCAAATTTTCTGTACCTTAAAGTTATCATTTTTTGAGGCTATTTTGTAATTTGCATTTTAAAAAGTAACTCATATACATCTTTTGCTCTATTATTTAAAAATTGCCTTATGATTTCTTTTTCAGGCAAATAGAAACTGCATAGCAATTGCTTCAAGCCATGATGTCCAAGAACTGGATGTTTCTGGAATTCTGGCTACACAGATCTACACTTGGGTAGATGATGATATAGAAATGGAAACCAAAGGGTACCCTTATACTTTGTTTGTATTTATTAATATTACAATTTGAATGATGATTCCACAGAACTATAACTTTAAAAAGATTTTTTTAAGGAATATTTCTGGATTGTAGTGAAAGCTGACAATAAGTGAATAACTCGCCAGGACAATTGAATTTGAAAAGCCATCTAGTAATTATTCAACTAAGTGACTTGGTCATTAATACTTTTTTTCAATTGATAGATATATTAAAGTTCGTTTATAAAACCTACTGACATTATCTTTTACAGAGAAACTTAGAGATAATATACAAACTTATTCACCTATAAGGTTATTGTCTATGAATTAGGAAATAAGAGCTGAAAATAATTTTATTTTTTAATCCTCACCCAATGTTAATATTTTTTTCATTGATTTTAGAGAGAGAGAAAGGGAGGGAGGGAAATAGAGAAACATCAATATGAGAAAAACATGGATTGGCTGCCATTTCTAACATCCCCAACTGGGGATAGAACCTGTACCTTGGGTATGTGCCCTGACCAGGAATGAAACTCCTGACCTTATGGTCCATGGGAAAGTGCTCCAACCAACTGAGCCACTGGCTATGGCAAAAGAAAAGCAATTAATTTTAAAGGAAAACAAAGTCATATGTTAGAGCTTTCAGGTATGATAGAAGGGGAAAAAATGGGTTGCTTTCATTCTAGTTGACATTCCTTTGTAGGTCAGAAGATTTCTTGGTTATACATGCTCATGATGATTTAACAGCTGTGCAAGGTACAACCCCCTATACACATAGCAGTCCTGGCACTCCAATCAACATGCCATGGCTTGGCAGTACACAGACTGGCAGAGGAGCCTCTGTGGTATGTAAAGCTAAATATATTTGTGTGTAAATATCCTATTTTTTCTTCTAGTTTAATAGATAAGGAATATCTTAATCAATGTGATCTAAAAATTCATAACTTTTTAGTAAGTCATACATGCTACAAATTGTAAATTTTTATATGAAGAGTAATATGTTTTCATTTTAAAGTGACAAATATTTTAAATAAATTTAAAAGGCAAAGAGCTGTATTTTAAGTAATAATTATTTGGAAGTTACTGGTCCAAGTCAGCAAGCTATGGGCTATGGGTTAAATTTTACCCATACCTATTTTTGTATAGACAGCATAGTAATAACAGTGTTTATATTTTCAGTGGCTGAAAAAAAATTTAAAAAGAATGGTATTTCATGACACATGAAATGATGTGAAATTCAAATTTTAATATCTATAAACATTTATTGGAATATAAACATAGTCTTTAGTTCATATTTTGCCTATGCATGCTTTCATGCTACAATGGCAGAACTAGTTATCCAGGACAGAGATCGTATGCCCATAAAGCCCAAAACATTTATTATCTTGTCTTTCACAAATAACTTTGCTAACCCCTAATCTAAATAATATTTTTAATAGATATCAACTAACAGTTATGCCCATATTAAGTCTGACTTCTTTTTTTTTTAAAGATTTTATTATTTTCAGAGGAAGGGGTAGGGAAAGAGGCACAGAGGGAGGGAGACATCAACGTATGGTCGCCTTTCACCTGCCTCCATCCGCGGATCTGGCTGGAGACTTGGCTTGCAACCTCATTGTGTGCCCTGGCTGGGGATTCGAACCAGCAACTTGTGGGTTCGCAAGCCAGCACCTTATCTGCTGTGCCACCAGCCAGGGTTAAGTCTGACTTTTTTAATGCTGAGACAAATATACGTACTTTTTTATTAACAATAAAAACAATATAATTGTTTTAAATTTAGCAGAGTGGAAAATACAAATGAGCTGAAACAATTTTTCTCTAGTAAAGGAAGATCTTCTTGAGCCCTGATTACCAAAGATGTGATCCAAGTTAAACCTCCATGAGATTCCATTATTGATACTTAGGGTATAAAAATTTATACATATAATTGAAGAAACCCAACACTCTTAATTCTCTCAGTGGCTTTCTAGGTGGTGGAGTTTTGTTTTGTTTTGGTTTGTTTTCAGTTTCCTGTGATCTGTAGAATACTTCCTTTGGCCAAAAAGACATTTTTTTTTTTCACTAATTAGTAAAAGTAGTTATTTAAATAAAAGTTGAATCATCTTTAATAATATCTGATAATATTTTATACTGAATACACTTCCTTTATTGCTCATGCCAGTCATCTTTGAGATGTCTATTATAGCTGTTACAATTACTCCTAGTTATCATTCTTCAGATGAAGCTTAAGATCCACAAAGGTCAAGTGGTTTAATTCAGATCACTCTTAAATTTTTGGTGGAGCTTGTATTAGAGGTCTCCATCCCCCTTAGCTCATTGATTTCAGATAGAAGCATTTTAAAATTAAAAAAAGAATTTTTTTACCCTCAGCTGAAGATATTTTTTTATTGTTTTGAGAAAGAGAAAAACATCAATCAGCTGGATCCTTGTATGCACTGTGACCGAGGATTGAACCCACAACCTGGGTATATGCCCTGACTAGGAATTGAACCCATGATTTTATGGTCTATGGGACAATGCCCCAACCAACTGTTCCACACTGGCCAGGGCAATTGAAGAATTTGAAAAGCTATCTAGTAATTATTCAACTGAGTGACTTAGTCATTAATACTTTTTTCAATTGATAGATATATTAAAATTCATTTATAAAACCTACTGACATTATCTTTTACAGAGAAACTTAAGAGATTACAAACTATATGAAAAGTGGGCATTTGTTTCCAACTCCAGTTTCAGAGACTACAATACAGTTCTTCATATAACAGCTTTGTTTATCTTTTGCTTCCACACTTGCTCCCTGGTTTAGAAAACCAGAATTGCTGTTTTCAGCATCATTCAGGTTTCCATTCCACTGCATAACACTTTCAGATTTCCCAGTACAACTTGGAGAAGAAAAAAAAAAAACAAAAACAGATCCTTATTAACATGGCCTCTAAAGCCCTGTGTGATTTGTCTCTGGCAGCCTCATCTCCCTTCATTCTATACCTGATTCTCTTTGCTTTGGTTACAGTGCCTTTTTTCTGTCACTGGAACACATTAAGCCCATTGCCATGTCAGAGTCTGTGCCTTGCATTCTGCTTAAGATATTCTTTTTCTGTTTTACCATTCAGATCTTAACTGAAAATTCCCATAGATTTCACTGACTTACCTAGCGAAGGCATCTGCTCCTCCCTACTCTACCTGCAGTCACCCTATGTCATTTTATTTTTTCATCTTTGTAGCTTTTATCAGTTTTGAAATTATCTATTTTTTGAATGTCTTTTTTTAATACCCTCCATAAGTAAGTTCTTTGAGAGGTTACTTTATGCATGCCTTACATACTGACAATCTCTAACTAAAGTGGCATTTAGCATATAGTAGGTGTTCATAAAGTATTTTATACTCCAGAGCATTATAATACAGAATTTACTATTGTCATTCCTCTTGGGACTGAATTTTCTTCCTGTTTAAAGAAAGACATGTTTTTAGTTGGGGTCATTGTGATTTGTAAACATAAGTATTTGTATTTTCTCACAACCTACTCTCTTCCTTTCCTATCAAGTCCCCACTTCCCTCACTACTTTAGGCTAACTAAACAATTTGAAATGAAAAACCACAGCAACAAGTCTACAGAGACTAATGCAACAAACAGTAAAATATAACTGTAGTTATGGTGCTGTATAAATTAAAATGATCTCTTTATTTTCACATATATATTTCACCCTTATATGGCAGGCTTTGTAAATCGTTCAAAACATGATTTACAAATGGGTAAATAAACAGTTCCAAACTATCAATTAAAAATTCATACAATTTTCTGTTTACCTCTTTTTTTTTTTTTCACATGCTTCTGCCTGTCTTTATTACCTTATACTGTTCAGGATTATTCCAATAAATTTAATGGGATCAGAAAAGAATTGGCAAGAAAGGAGGTAAGATTAAAGACTCAAGCTGAATTTGTTCCTAGAGCCTAGTCAGTGATGCAGAAAATGTATGTACACCTACATGTAAGAGAGCTGAGCTATTAAATTTAATTTGTTACCATGTTTATTGTTTTTACCACTCATAATGGTAATTATAGAATCACATGTAAATGAAGAAATGTTATTTTAATTTCCTGTCACAAGTAAAATATTTAATACTATTGTAACTAAAAGGATGATTTTTTGTTGTTGTTAACAGATGATTAAGAAAGCCATTAATAATGTCAGAAGAATGACTTCTCATCCCACTCTTCCTTACTGTAAGTTGATCATTGTTAGCCATTATTGTAAGGAATTTAAAAGAAGCTTTTAGTTTAAATCAAAAGATAGTCAACATTTATTTTACTTTTTTGTAGAGACTATTTGCTAGCAAACAAGATCTTCATTTCAAAATTGGATAAAAAAAAGAAAAAGCAGTTTTCCTGAATTAATAGAGAAGCCTAACATATTAACTTTTTAGTATTTTGACACTTATTTTCAAGTTAGCACATTTTTATTTTTGAACATTTTCAAACTCTACACAATGTTAAGTTGTAGTTGATAAGTATTTCTTTAGTGGAATCACTTCCATCTTTTATTATGTAAGCCATATCCATATCTGGGTCATTCATTACTTCATCATAAGCAATGTTGTATTTTGTTAAAATTTTGTCAAGTTTGTCATTTATTGGACACACTAATAGTGAATATATAGAAAATGGTTAAATTCTTCTAAGATGGGATATACTTAATCTGAGCTAATTCTTCTAAGAATCTCAAAAGATTCTCTTCTTTTAACAAGGAACTTAATTAATGGGGAATTTATTGGAAGTATGGAAGCAGAGAAATAAATTATAGAGGATTTAAAAATTAGCCCTGGCTGGTGTGGCCCAGTGGATTGGGGCTGGCCTGCGAACCCAAGGGTCACTGGTTCAATGCCCAATCAGGGCACATAACCAGGTTGCAAGCCAGGGTTGGAATCAATATCCCTATTGATATGTGAGTATTCCAAGTTTTTTATTAATGTAATTTTTAAGTTGTACTACCACACAGTAACAGAAGTAGAGCATGTTCATTAAGAGGTATTCATGTTTCTCCAATTTAATAACCTATAAAAATTTTACTACCTCTTTTGAGAGTTATTCTGATAAAATATAATTAACAAAATCAATATTCCTTTCTACTTAATTATCACAGGCATCTAGTATCAAAATTGCATGCCAGTGTCCAATAAAAGGGTTCAAGAAAACCATATATTTAAAATGAAGAGAATATTTTCTATTACTTATAATAGAGAAATAATATATAATAATGAATCTGTTTTTACTACTTTGAATTTATTCAACACTACAAGTATGTTTTCTATCCACAAGTCTAATGTGAAATGATAACTAAGAATTAGTCATAAAGCATAGAGAGCAAGGAGTCAAATGTGTTTTATATACAAAGTTTAAATAATGTTACTCCCATAGCATGAAACATATGGCATTGCTTAAAATCTGTCTAGACTCTATGTAGTAGGGTTTGGAAATGTCCTAAGATATTGTAAGGACTTGGGTTTTTCTCATCCCCATAGCATGTGTCCTGGAGTAGTTTATAGGAAATACTCTACCTCAAATCCATAAATTTTAAGAGTAATTTAAAGAGTTTTAAAGGTAATTAATGGACATATTTTCAAAGTCATTAGGCAACATCACACCATTTCTTTCTTGAGATAGGTACTTTCTCTCTTCAGAGAAGTACTGTAACTGGCAGGTAAGAGACTTGAAAAGCCCATTAATCACTGGATTTTATTTCAGTATACCTTTTCAGGTCATGAACAAATCCCATAGGTAGTGGTTTTTGTTCAGCCTTAAACATTTTCTATGTAGAAATACTATGAGACAGGATTTTTTAATATTTGACTCTGAATTTCAAATACTTCATAATAGTTTCTTCCTTTGGAGTAAGTAAATCTTTAAAACATCTTAGTCATAAGGAACCACTGCTTTTTTATTTCCACTCTAGGGAAATTTTCAGAAGTTAGGCAAATGGGTTGGATTAAAATGAAATGGGAAACTTAAAAGGACTTCCTCTTTAAAGTTATGAACTTATTAAGGTTTTTACCTTTGTAGTTAACTTATTTCTTTCCACTTTGATATAACACTCTTCAATTGCTAATGAGGGATATTTGCTCAGACAGCCTGGTTATAAGAGCCTTTAACTTGTTCTTTAAAATCTTAGTTCACAAGCTTTAAGAGACCATTTCATTTTATATGTCAGATACTAATAATTAGGGATTTTCTCAAATAAATAAAATCAGAAATATTTTAAAAATTTAAGTGGTTTTTAAATGCAGTTAGCCCAGTTTAATTTTTTTTAAGCTCAGCTAGACTAGCTTAGAGCTAACATCTCAATCTCAAGAATTCTACCCACCAGTGTTAAAACATTTCTAACAATTTTGAAGTTCGTTTCTTTTAAATACTTGTTAAGAAGTAAGGAATCTTGACTCATATATGAATAGCAATGTGCTGTATCTTTCTGTGCATTAATAAAATTTCTCATGACTTCTATATGTTACTAATACTGATGATTATACTTAAATTAAGTCTTAAGGTATCATTATTCTCCTACAGGAAGGAAATAGGCTCAGGGAAGATGAGTAAATGGCGAAGAATTATTTACAAGCTAATTATTTAGCTTGTTCATATTTCTTAATGAAACAACATATTTGAGATATCAAGTCAATGAGAATAACTATTAGAAATGTTTGTAATCATGACATTTAAGGCCTTTTAAAATCTTTTCCCCCCAGAAAAAAATGTATAAATTTAAATCATTAATAGTATGATAAGAATTAGCTCTTTAGTAATCTCAAGAATTTAAGTGGTTATCATAAAAGCAATATATTAAAGCTATTAAAACATTATTGTGATAATTTCAAAAGAAAGTAAAATTTATAAAGGTCTAATTTAATTGCTTCTGTTTTGTGTGAACATATGTTCAGGGTCACATAAAAGCACATCATATAACTTTTTAAGATTAAGAGTATTCAAATGAAATTTCCTACAAATGTAAATTCATGTAAATTGATTCATTCTTATGTGTTTCTTCAATAATTATTTTCACATTGAATTAAAAAAATAAATTTTACAAAGATTCCTGGCTTTTGCATTATTTGTCCTCTTACAATGCAGATTTGACAGGTGCTCAAGATGGAAGCGTCAGAATGTTTGAGTGGGGCCATTCTCAACAGATAACCTGTTTTCGATCTGGCGGCAATTCAAGAATTACAAGAATGAGATTTAATTACCAGGGAAATAAGGTAGTATACAAAAATGCAAGAGGAAAAATGGTTTGATTATGTTGAAGGTGTATATATAGGACAGGTTTGGGTTTCTGAAGACAATAGTTCAGTGAGCTAATGGTAAAGCATTCATTTCTATGAATTTTATTTTAATTTCTCTCCAAGAACATTTAATTCATTTGAATTTTTCCTGGAAAAGCATTGTATGTATGTCTATTAAAGTTCACTTAAACGATACTTAAGGATCAAATAATGATGTGACCATCTTATATTACACACTTTTTGATTAAACACTTTACTTTTCAGCTGGAACCTACTCAGAGTATAGCAAGAAACATCTGAGAACTTCTTAGAAATGCAGATTATTGACTATTTCAGACTTACTGAATCACCATCAGCATTTGAACCAGATACTTTGATGATACAGATACACGTTAAAATTTCGAGTGCTGCTCTAGATTAGGGTCACCTATTTTGTAAATAAAGTTTTATCAGAACATAGCTACTCCTTTCATTATTTGCTTTCCATGATTACTTTTCTACTATAACAGCACAGTTCAAGAACATATTTATTATATGGTTCTTAAAAAGTTTGCCAGCCCCTAACTCTGGCTGGTGGCATAGTGGATAAGGTACTGGCCTGAGAACCCAAAGGTCGCTGGTTCAATTCTCAGCCAGGGCAACATAACCAGGTTGCAAGCCAAGTCTCCAGCCAGGTCCATGGCTAAAGGCAGGTGAAAGGCAAACCTGCATTGATATCTCTCTCCCTCCCTGCCTCTCTCCTTTCCCTTCTCTAAAAACAATAAATAAAATCTTTAAATAAATAAGTAGGTAAATAAATAAATAATGTGTGGCCAATAACCCTTACTAATAATTGAAGGAATGCAAATTACAATGAACCATTTTTTGCCCTGGCTGGTGTGGCTCAGTGGATTGAGTGCTGGCCTGCAAACCCAAGGGTTGCCAGTTCAATTCCCAGTCAGGGAGCATATGTAGGTTGCGTGTTGAGCAGGAACAGGTCCCCAGTTGGAGGCGTGTGAGACACAACCACACACTGATGTTTCTCTCCCTCTTTTTCTCCCTCCTTTCCCCTCTAAAATTAAATAAAGTCTTTTTAAAAAATAAATGAGCCCTTTTTTCTGTAACTTGACAAATATTTAAAATTTTAATAATATGCATTGTTGACTAATGTGTAAGAAAAGTGGGTGCGTAAGTTAATGTTACCTTTTAGGATTTAATTTTATCTTTAAGTTTTAAATGACGCCCTTTGACAGTGCCTTCCCACTTCTAGATATGTATCCTATATAAATACTCAAATGTATATGTACAAGAAAGCAGCACTTTTTATAGTAGAGAAAATTGGAAACTCTAAGGGAAAAATATCAAAAAGTTATAATAGAACTAATACTACGCAATACAACAATGAGATAGATTTGTATGTACCAATGTGAAAGGTGGCACTAAGTCGCAAGTGTAATTGTGGAACCGTATTACTCTAATTTTTTTTAAAATTCTGTGTGTATGAATGTTTGAATATTCATAGAACAAATCTCAAAGGGAACCCATCAAATTATTAATTATTGTTAGATATAGAAATGAAAGGTGGCAAAAATCTAAATTAGACATTTGTTTTATTTTATGTACTTTATATACATACGCATTATTTTTATAATCTAAAGAAAAAAATTGGTAGCAGTCATACTCATTCTTTAAGATCTGTATTATATCACCCCTTACTGGAATTTTTCACATTTTCCAAATTGCCCTAAGTTCCCATAGTGGAATTCTTTTACTATGATAGCATTTGTTTCATTTTACCCTCTACTGTTGTTTACATGTTTTTCCTATTGTATATTTCTGATAGTTCTCATTTTGTCTTTTTCAAAATGAACAATTTTCTATCTTATACATGCTAAAATTTTGTCACATAGCTTAAGTATAAATCTAGTATCCTATTTTTGGAGTACTTATAGAGAATATACAGACTGTGTTGTTGATTAGGATAGTCAAATGGATGTTTGATGTTTGGTTTTTTATGCCTACCCTTCAAATTTTTTAAGCAGTAGCTAAATTTTTTCTAAATATGTAGGTGAAGTGAAAAATCAAAAAAATTATTAATCATATATTTAAAAATCCAAATATGAGATTCAGAGTAAGGGTAAGGGTAAATCTGTGCTTTCATATTGGTATTAAACACAAATATTTTTTTCTCTTAAGTTTGGAATAGTTGATGCTGATGGATATTTAAGTTTGTATCAAACAAACTGGAAATGTTGTCCAGTTACTGGAAGCATGCCTAAGCCATACCTGGTAAGCCAAGAATTCCTAACTTTAAAATTTTATGAATTTTTATTTTAAAGACACCAAGACTACATATTTGAAGCAAGAAATATTAAAGCCAAAAAATTGAATCCTATATATGCTGTTAGTTTAGTGTAAGCTCTGGTCCTTGTAGTATGTGAAAATTATTCTTTAGAGTATAAAAAATTCTAGTAACTTGTAAAATTAACTTGTGTAAAACCTGATAGCATCTCCAGAGATCCATGCAACCTGTGGGTTACTCAAGCCCTTTTCCAGCCTCAGTAAGCTGCAGTGGGTATTACACCTAAAAAGAATAAACAATAGAGCAGCTCACCTGGTTGCTTTTTTGCAATTACCCCTCCTGAACAAAGTATGAAACATATTCTATAGCTAGTACTATTGTTTTCTTGTCCATTTCTTCATAAAAAATTAATACACCTCTATTTAGGACTACACAGGCTTAATGAATGTTCTGCAGCTTCACAGAGCACTGAATTTATATACAACACATTCTTAATGAAGCCCTTTTTAGGATTAAGCTACATCAATCAAGAAAAAATAAAGGATGTGGGTTAAGATTCTGGTCATTCATCCAAAGTTAAATGCTAAAACATAGTCCTAATGTAAGTGAAAACAAGCAAGGGAGGGTTGATGAGGTACCTTGAAAGAATATTTATTTTTTCTCATTTTTTTAAAACAGATTGAAATATACAAGTTTATGTTCCCTAAAGAAATGTTCCTTTTTAGAATTTCCAAAGAGATAAATTGGATTAAAATGAACTTTATTGACTTGGGGTGATTAAAGGAGATTTTGTTTGTTTTAAGAACATATTATCTAGCCTGGCTCCAGTAGTGATCAGGGGGGAATGGGGAAATGACTCAGAGGAAAAAAATCTTCAGATAATGATTTTGACATCTTTAAAACCTCAGTTTTTATTGAGAAGAAACATCCGAACAAAGATAACTTGGAAGATATAATGGACTAACCTTGTAATATTTTAAGTTACTTGATGAAATATTGAAAAAATGTAAATTTTTAAATTTTGTTGACTATTAGTAATATGTTTTTATTCACATATGTGAAAAATTATTTTAAAGTTTTAATATTTCTGAAAATAAATAATT
>PVIW01001151.1:181692-333608 GCA_004026585.1 Noctilio leporinus
GAACTTTTGCTTGAATGAAAGCAAAAGACCTCCAAAAGGGTCATGATGTAGGCAGCTTATTTAAATGGTTCAGGAAAAGGTTGTGGGGGGGGGGGGGGGTTGGGGTTTTTTTGTGTGTGTGTATGTGTGTGTGTGTGTCCATGTATGAATGAAGAAGAGGCAAAGCAAATGTGGCAAATGTTAAAAATTGGTGAATCTGGATAAAGGATGTGTGAGAGTTCTCTATTATATCTGAAACTTCTCTCTAAAGTTCAGGAGGAAAAAGGACACAAAGTAAGATACAAATTACATGATCACTTTTTGATTAATGTATCTCTAACTGGTTATAAAATTTTTTAAAGTTAATTATCTTTTGTATTGTTGTATTACAATTGTTTCATTAAAATTGTTAAAAAGCATTAACGTTTGTTGTCTATGACTATTGCAGACCTGGCAGTGTCATAACAAAACAGCGAATGATTTTGTCTTCATTAGTTCCTCCTCTCTAATAGCTACAGCGGGTCTTTCAACTGACAATAGGTAAGAGATTATAACTGAAATTGAAGTGAGTATATTTATATCTGATCTTTACCTTTTTAAGATTTTATTTATTATTTGTAGAGAGAGGAGAAGGGAGAGAGGCAGAGAGGAGGAGAGACATCAATGTATGGTTGCTTTCATCTGCCTCCAGCAACAGACCTGGCTGATGACCTGGCTTACAACCTGGTTATGTGCCCTGGCTGGGAATCGAACCAGCGACCTTTGGGTTTACAGGCCAGCGCCTTATCCACTGTGCTACCAGCCAGGGCTGATCTTTACTTTTAATTGTCTCATGTCTTTACAGCTCAAGAATATTTTCATAATCAGGCCTTTAAATATTTTTATTATAAAAATTGTTTTTTGGGGGCATTTTTAGTGTTCTAATTGTAAATTTAAGGATATTCAAGTGCCATTAAAAATAAAAACCAGGTAGAACAGGGTAAAGTGAGGCAAATACATGGTGATGAAAGGAGACTTCACTTTGGATGGTGAATATTCAATGCATATAGTACATACAATGTACTATAGAATTGTACTCTTGAAACTTATATAGTCTTAGTAATGTCATTCCAATGAATTTAATGAAATTCAAAATTTTTTTGTAAAAAGCCATTTCTTTTGTATTTTTAATATTCTGATGTTAAAACTTAGGTGTAGGAAATAAATTTTTTTATTGTTGGTGGAATTAAATTTTTTCTATATTATTCCCTATGTGTTAATAAAGTTTGAGGCAAAAAAATTCTTATTGGCCATGTTATTTAGTCAGTCCTCACTGTGACTCTATTAGATAGATCAGCAGTTTTCAACCTTTTTCATCTCATGGCACACATAATGTAATTAATAAAATTCAGCAGCATACCAAACAATATATTTTTTGCCAACGTGACCAAAAACAGTATAATTTTGATTTTTCCATCTCCACACCCCTACAGTGATTTCCCTCATATAGCTGAGTTACGAGATCAAGACCAACTGAAGTTACTGAGCTTTTGTATTTATTTATAAGGCATCACTTTGCCATAGAAATGGGATTGTAGGAATATGGAGTTTTCGATCCATCTTCCATAGAAACTCTTACATATATTGGTGTCTCCTTTGTAACTCATGGAAAGGAATAAAAGCTGCTCCTATTCATAATTTTCTTCATACTCCAAAAAATTCAGTGTATCCTCTTATTTGTATATGACAGTCTGTTAGAGAATCAATTAGTATAAAAAGTAGCTTCCAGCCCTGGCTGATGTGGCTCAGTGGATTGAGCACATGTCTGCGAACTAAGGGGTTGAAGTTCAATTCCTGGTCAGGGCACATGCCTGGGTTGCGGGCCAGAGGCAACCACACATTGATGTTTCTTGCCCTCTCTTTCTCCCTCCCTTCTCTTCTTTCTAACAAATGAATAAATAAAATCTTAAAAAAAAAAAAAAAAAAAAGGTAGCTTCCATATTTAGCTTATCATATAGTATCATTTACATACATGTTAATCTGAACTTACTCAATATTATGAGCCAGTAGTCTGTAAGTTTTGTTTAAAATTAGTCATACATAAATATATTAGTTATGTGTATAGGTTATTTTTATAAATTTAAGAACTTCCTGCAAGAGCAAGGTTCAAATATAACTATATGACATACCTTTTATTTTGTTAACTTTGTGTACTCAGGAATAATCTTTTTTTTTTCCAGAAACATATGTTTGTGGGATACTCTTGTTGCACCTGCCAATAGTTTAGTTCATGGTAAGTTGTGAAAGCATTTTATAATTTTGAAAGTCAAGACATTCATAAACTAAAAATTACTTTTAAGTAAATGTTTTCATGACACTTATTAGCCTGTGAGGTTTATTTTGACCATTGTGGCATAGTTTGAAAACAGAAAATTACATAATTAACTCTTCACTATACCTTGATGGTGGACTGTAGAACATTAATAACATAAAAATCATTTGTCTTTACTTCAGATCTGATAGTTATAAGTCATCATTGTGAACATCAATATTGCATAATATTATGCCCCCATCTGCCACTCCTGTTTAACCAACATTGTACTGGAAGTTTTAACCGATGCAATAAAACAAAAGGAAATAATAAAAGATGTACAGATTGAAAGAGTAGAAATAAAAATGTCTTTAATTCTACACAATTATCTATGTAGAAAATCCCTAAGACTCTGCAAAAAACACTTTCTGGAACTAATGTACGAGTATAGCAGAGTCACAGGATACACAATCAATATACTAAAGCCAACTGCTTTCCTATATACCATCAGTGAACAATTGGAATTTGAAATTTTAAAAATAATGCTATTTATAATAGCATCCAGTATTTTCACTAAAATAATGAAATACTGAAGTATAAATCTAACAAAATATAGTATGGCATCAGGTCAGTAGATTCTATACTATTGAGGAAAACTATATAAACAGCAAAAGAAATCAGAGATCTAAATAAATGGACAGATATTCCACATCCACAGATTGGAAGACTTGATATTGTGAAATTGTCAGCTCCTCCCAACTTCATAGGTTCAATACAATCCTAATCAAAATTCCAACAGCCATTTTCCAGACATCAACAAACTGTAAATTTTATAGAAAACAGATCTAGAATACTGAATACTGAAGAAAAACAAACTTGGAGGACTGCCATTACCTGATTTCAGGACTTACTATAAAACTATAAAAATATTAAGACATTGTGGTATTAGTTTAAGAATAGACACAGATTATGAAATAGGATACAGGCATACCTGGGTGACGATGTGGGTTTGGTGTTAGATCACCACAATAAAGTGAATATTGCAATACAGACATAGATCATTTTATTGCACTTCATAGATGTTGCATTTTTTACAAATTGAAGGCAAGATTATTCACCAGCACAAATATTGCTACTCTCTTTATTGCAATATTTACTTTATTATAGTTGCCTTGAACTGAACTGCAGTATCTCTGAGTTGCACTGATTATTTTGGTTTTCCATTGCCTGTAAAAGTTATGCTTATGCTATATTGTAATCTTCTTACTAACACTTGCTCTGTGGCATGTGATACTGTTTGATAGCATTTTACACAGTAGAACCTTCAAAATTGGCATCAAGTCCTCTTAAATCTTGCTTCTCCTATGTTGACTAAGTTTATGCATACTCTAAATCCTTTGTTTTCATTTCAACAGTCTTCCCAACATTTTCATCAGTAGATTTCATCTCAAGAGACAACTTTCTTTGCTCATCCATAAAAAAGCAACTCATTATTTGTTCAAGTTGTATCATGAAATTATACAGTCACATCTCCAGGCTTCGCTTATATCTCTAGGTCTGTTGCAATTACTTTGTCCACTGAACTCACCAGCCCCCCAGAGTCATCTAGGAGAGTTAGAATCAGCATCCTCCAAATTCCTATTAATGTTGACATTTTGATCTTTTCCATGAATCGCAAGTTTTCTTGCTGGCATCTAGAACGGTGAATCTTTGTCCAGAAGGTTTCCAGTTTATTTTGCCCAGATTCATCAAAGGAATCACTGTCTGTGGCATCTGTAGCCTTATGAAATGAATTTTTAAGTATGTTTTATTGATTATGCTATTACAGTTGTCCCAGTTTCTTTTTCCTTTACTCTCCTCCACCTAGGACCCCATTTCCTTCCTGCAGTCCCACCCCCCTTAGTTCATGTCCATGGGTTGTGTATATATTCCCTGATTGCACTCTTTCCTGTATTATTCTTGGCATCTTCCTATCTATCTTGTACCCATCAATTATATTTCTTAATCCCTCCTTTCTTTTCCCCTCTTAGCTGATAACTCCCAATGATCCCCATACCTATGACTCTGATCCTGTGCTGGTTGTTTGCTTAATATTTTTTTTGTTGTCATTATTTTAGGTTCTGTTGTTGATAGTTGTGAGTTTGTTGTCATTTTAATGTTCATAATTTTGATCCTTTTTTTCTGAAGTAAGTCCCTTTAACATTTCATATACTACTAGTGGCTTGGTGATGATGAACTCCTTTAGCTTTACCTTGTCTGAGAAACACTTTATCTGCCCTTCCATTCTAAATGATAGCTTTGCTGCATAGAGTAATCTTTGGTTGTATGTCCTTGCTTTTCATCACTTGTATACTTTTTGCCAGCCTCTTCTTGCCTGCAAAGTTTCTTTTGAGAAATCAGCTGGTAGTCTTACA
Source organism: Noctilio leporinus (assembly GCA_004026585.1). Classification (NCBI taxonomy): domain Eukaryota; kingdom Metazoa; phylum Chordata; class Mammalia; order Chiroptera; family Noctilionidae; genus Noctilio; species Noctilio leporinus. The sequence goes on from PVIW01001151.1 coordinate 186,376, forward strand.
GGAACTCCTTTGTAGGCAACTCTCTTCTTTTTTCTTGTTGCTTTAAGATTCTCTCATCTTTAATCTTTGGTATTTTAAGGTTATGTGCCCTGGCTGGTGGCAACAGTGGATAAGGCTCCAGCCCGCAAACCCAAAGGTCACTGGTTTGATTCCCCAGCCAGGGCACATAACCAGACTATAAGCCAGGTCTCCAGTCAAGTCTGTAGCTGAAGGCAGGCAAAAGGCAACCATGCATTGATGTCTCTCTCCCTCTCTGGCGCTCTCCCTTCTCCTCTCTCTGCAAATAATAAAAATTTTAAAAATCTTTAAAAAGAAAGAAATAATCTTTGGTATTTTAGTTATAAATGTGTCTTGGTGTGGTGCTGTTTGGGTCTAGCTTGTTTGGGAATCTCAGTGCTTTCTGGACTAGTATGTCTATTTCCTTCTCCAAATCAGGGAAGTTCCCCTTCATTATTTTTTCATATAACTCTTCAACTTCTTGCTATTCCTCTTCACTTTCTGGCATCCCTATGATTTGGATGTTGGCACATTTAAAGTTGTCCTAGAGGTTCTTAGGCCTCTCCTCATTTTTTTTTTTTTTTAAGAATTGTTTTTATTCATTATTTTTAGAGAGAAGGGCAGAGAGGGAGTTGAAAGGGAGAGAAACATCAATGTATGGTTGCCTTTCACCTGCCTCCAGCTATGGACCTGGCTGAAGATCTGGCTTACAACCTGATTGTGTGCCCTGGCTGGGAATCAAACCAGTGACCTTTGGGTTTGTAGGCCGGCTCCATTCCACTGAGCTATTAGCCAGGGTTCTCATTTTTTTCAATTCTTATTTCTTCATTCTATACTGGTTGACTTTTTATTTCTTCCTTATGTTACAAGTCATTGAATTGAATCCCAGTTTCCTTCCCTTCATCATTGGTTTTGTGTGGATTTTCCTTCGTTTCACTTAGCCTAGCCTTCATTTCTTCCCTTAATGTGTTTGCCATACTCATACATATCTGTCAAGTCTGTGAGCATTTTTATCACCAGCATTTAAACTGTGCCTCCGTTAGGTTGACTGTCTCCTCATTGCTTAGTTCTCCCACTGGAACCTTTATCTGTTCCCGGTTTTGGGCCACGCTTCTCTGTCTCCTCAGCTTGACAGGCTCCTGTGTTTGCCTTTGTGTCTTAGGTAGAGCTTCTGCATCTGTTACGTTGTAAGGAGTAGAGCCTTAGGTGTTTGTCAGTCCCGAGCTGCCCATTTCACCATGTTGTAATGCTCTGTGGGGAGGAGGGGCCTGAGAGGGAACAATGCTGCTTGCTCAGTACTCGCCCCTTTTCTGAGCACCTTTCCCTCTTCCTGTATAGGACTGGTGCCTTTCTAGCTATTGGGCCTGGCCATGGTTCCCAGAGTGGGTGAGTCTGCAGGTGTTCCAGGATGGTGAGGCCCCTTAACAGACTCTGCTGAAAGACTGGCAGTTTCTTCCTCTACTCCAAACCCCACTGGTTTTCACAGTCAGAAGCAGTGAGGCTTCTTTTCTCCCCCTAGTGCTGAAACCATGAGCTGCGCAGTCTGGTCTAATGCTGGGAGTGCTCTCCTGGTGTGTCTGCTATTTTTTTAATGTATAACTACACTTTCACTGGCTGGCCACAGCTGCCCTCCCATTGCAACAGCTACCTTGCTGCCAAACTGCATCCTCTCTGTTCCTGCTTCCCCGCTCCTACCTGTCTGGATGAGTATTTCTTTTTTATATCTTTGTTAGACTTCCATGCAGCTCAGTTTTTTGGAATTTCTGGTTGTCTCTAGGTTTGAGGTAATTGTATTCCTTATTAGTTGTGGACAGAGATGCAGTGTGTCTATCCACACTTTTATCTTGACTGGAAGTCACTAAAGTGTATTTCTTAAATAATAAGACTTAAAAGTCAAAATTACTTCTCGATCTATGGGTTTCCAAATGAATATTGTGTTAGTAGGTATGAAAATATTAATCTCCATCAGAGCTCTTGGGTGACCACGTGCTTTGTCAACTAGCAGTAATTTGAAAAAGTTGTTTTTCTGTGCAGTAGGTCTCAACAGTGTGCTTAAAATGGTAAATCATGTTGGAGACAGATATACTGTCATCCAGACTCTGTTGTTCCTTTTATAGAGCAAAGGCAAAGTCAATTTAGCATAATTCTTAAGGTCTCTAGGTTTTTTCCAGTGGTAAGCGAGCATTAACTTCAGATTAAAGTCACCAGCTGCATTATCCCTACCCCAAAAGAATGTCAGCCTGTCCTTTAAAGATGTGAAGTCAGGCATTGACTTTTTCCTAGCTAGGAAAATCCTAGATGACATCTTCTAATATGAGGCTGTTTTGTTTACATTGAAAATCTGTCATTTAGTCTAACTATCTTCCTTAATTATCTTAGCTAGATCTTCTGGATTACTTGCGGTAACTTCCCCATCAGCACCTGCTGCCTTACCTTATACTTTTGAGTTATGGAGACAGACTCTTTCCTTAAACTCACAGTCCAGCCTCTACAGCTTCCAACTTTTCTTCTGCAGCTTCCTCAACTCTCACAGCCTTCAGAGAATTGGAGAGAGTTATAGAGTCTTGCTCTGGGTTAGTTTTTGACTTCAGTGGATGTTGTGGTTGGTTTGATCTGTCTTACCTAGACCACTAAAACTTTCTCCATATCAATAATAAAGCTGTTTTTCTTTTTTATCATTCTTGTGTTCACTGGAGTAGCACTTTTAATTTTCTTCAATAACTCTTTCTTTGCATTTACAACCAGCTTTCTGCCTATCTCAGTTTTTGACATGTCTTCCTCACTAAGCTTAATCATTTCTAGCTTTTGATTTAAACTGAGAGACATGGTGACTCTTCCTTTCACTTGAATTCTTAGAGGCCATTGTAGGGTTACTAAGTGTCCTAATTTCAATGTTATTGTGTCTTGGAATAAGGAGACCAGAGGAGAGGGAAAGACATGGGGAAACATACAACATTTATTAAGCTTACCATCATCATGTGGGCACAATTTTTAGCACCCCAAAACAGTTATAATAGTAACATCAAAAATTGCTGATCACAGATTACCCAAACAGATATAATAATAATGAAAAAACTTGAAATATTGAATTATCAGTTCTCTTTGTAACAGAGGCACAAAGTGAGCAAATGCTATTGAAAAAATGGCAATGGCAGACTTGCTCATTATAGGATTGCCACACACCTTCAATTTATATTAAAAACAGTATTTTTGAAGTACAATAAAACAGAGCAATAAAGCATGTTATTCCTATAGAAAGCTCAGCAATAGACCTACACATATACAATAGGATGTTAATAAACACACAAAGTCAATTCAGTGGAGACAGTTGTTTTTTTTTCCCAACAAAAAGTGCAATAAAAAATGGGTGTTAATACTTAGAAAAATTAACCTAGATACAGACTTGACTCCTTTCATGAAAATTGGCTCAAAATTAGCTATCTATAAAATACAAAACTACAAAACTTCTAGAGCAAAATGTAGGAGAAAGTTTATGTGACCTTGGGTTTGGTGAAAAGTTTTTAGCTACAACACCAAAAGCATAAACCAAAAGCATGAGACACAATATATTCAAATGTTAAAATATTTACTTGTCAATATTTGAATGGCAGGTAAACATGTGAAATGCTGTTCAACATCAGTAATCATCAGAGAAATGCAAACTAAGTTCACCATGAAGTACTACTCTATACACTGAAATGGCCAAAATTAAAGAGTCTAGGATACCAAGTGTTGGTGAAGATGTGGAAAAACTGGAACACTCATGATTTGTTGATACATAAAATGACACAATCACTATAGTAGTTTCTAACAAAGTTAAACATACACCTAGTAGTACCCAGCAATATATATTCTTACATATCTCCCCAAGAGAAAAACATACGTCCACAAAAAGACTTATATGGGAATGTTCTCAGCAGCTATATTTATAATAACCAAAACTGGAAACAATACAAATGTCCCATAGGAAACTGGTATATATATGTGATAGAATACATTTCCATTTAAAGAATGATCTACCTGATACATGTGACAATATGGATTAACTTCTAAAACATATTGAAGGAAAAGAAGCCAGGCACAAGGGTATATACTGTAAAATACCACCTGCTTGAAGTTTAAGAACAGGCAAAACTAATCAGATAAAGATCAGAGTAGTGATTGCGTTTGTGGGAAAGGATGATTGACTACAAAGAGGCATAAGGGAACTTTTTTTTTAGGGTAATGAAAACATGTTATGTCTTGATGTGAGTATCCATTTGTCAAAGCTCATCAAGGATGTATAGTTAGTTTCTGCATTTTCTTTTATGTCAGTTATATGTCAAAATGGTATTAAAATAGAAAAAATTCCATCACTAATTAGATTTATTTAGATTCTTACAATAATAAAATTTTATTGAGTACTTATTATATGCCAGGTACTGTTTGTTGGCTTGTTGATGATAGCCATTCTAACAGGTGCGAGTATCAGGTCCTAGAGCTCTTGGACCAGTAGAATCTGATAGTGGGCAGGCCTCTGGCCTGGTAAAGGACTTAGGTGGAGATTTCAGGAGATTTAACAGGCTTTATTGCTGGCGGCAGGTTTATGACCACACTGGTTGGGCATCCCCACCCATGGTTATTCCACTACTATCATAGCTGTACTTAACAACCATTGAGAGTCTGGGTGCTCCTGCACCTCCTCTCCAGGTGGCTGGGCAGCTTGGGAGGATGTCGGTGTTCCACACACGGTTTGTCCACCCTGTACAGCAGCAGCATGCGCCTAGGTTACAGCCAGGGCATCTTACATACACATGGGAACAAAGGAGGCTCTATACCCACTAGAACAAAGAGGCCATATGCCCAAAGGCGACACTTGTCTGCTCAGGGCTGCTGTGTTGGCTATTCTTGGAGCTCTGTGTTCACGACTTTGGGGACAAAATTAGCTTCAAGGCTGTATCCCCAGCTGAGCCAGCAGGAAGGCCTAGCCATGCATAGACATGGAGATTCCTTGGGCCTGACAGCAAGGTGATATCTCATTGTGGTTTTAATTTACATTTCTCTGAAAATTAGTGACATTGAGCATCTTTTCATATGATTGGGACTCTGTGCCTCCTGGATTTTTAATCTTTTTTCTTTTTGTTGCTTCGATTGGGTGTTTCTGCTACCTAGTCTTCCAAATTGCTGATTGATCCTAGTGTTGATTTCTTATAGTGTGTTCTTAATTTATGATTTTTTCATTTCTGACTGGTTCTTTTATGGTTTCTTGGTCCTTTTTCATGCTAATAAACTTATCACTAAGTTCTTTGAGCATCCTCATAGCCATTGTTTTGAACTCTGTAACTGGCAGCTTGTTTGCCCTCATTTTATTTAGTTCCTTTTCTAGGGATCTCTTCTCTTCTTTCATTTGGGGCCTGTTTCTTTGTCTCCCCATTTTGGCTGCCTCTCTGTATTTGTTTCTGTGTAGTAGGTAGATCTGCTATGTCTTCACATGGTGGTCTTAGGAACTAGGTGTCTCATGGAGTTCAGAGGCACAGCCTCACTTTTGCCTGAGCGAGGTGGTCCAGGAATGTCCCTTGTGGTTTTGTGAGCTCTCCTGTTGAGCCTTGATTGTTGTTGGTCCTTCCATAGGTGGGATTACCCCACCGTATGACTATGAGGAGTGAAATCCATCCGTTCCCCCTCTCCCCCCTTCCAGTACACTGTATGAGCTCCTATGCAGAGCTGGTACCACAGAGATGAATTTGCCCCAACAGGGTCTGGTATCTGCCAAGATCTCCTTTTTTTGTGTGCCACTGTGGAGCTACTAGGATCATGCTGTAATAGTCTGAACCACTGATTATGTTGGTTCTGGGGTCCCTTGGGTGAGGAGCTAGTGCCAGTTGATGTCAGGCACTGCCATTGCCAAGCCCTGGGCTACCTATATGGAGTTATAAAATGATCCACAGTTTATGGCTACCGCTGCTGAGCCTGGGTGTGCATGGAAGGGCTCTGGCCGTACGCAAGGCCAGTTTCTACCAGCTCCAAACCCAGGCATCAGGCCAGTAAAAGGCCCAAGGCTCCTTGAGATCTGCCTTCTTCTGTAAGCTACCAGTTAGGCTCAGTTACTGAAAGAGCATCTGGTGGTATCGGAGTTCCTTGAAGGAGGCTCTCAGTGAGTCAGCAGGTAGAGGTGAGTGGTGATCACTATAGTGATACAGATTCAAACTTGGCACCATGGCTGGGCTTCTAGCCACTCAACAGTCTCGGTACACCAAAATCAGCCACTTTCTGCCATGTGCTCTCAGACCTTTATGGTGTGGTCAGGTCTCAGATTCATCAGGATGAGGCCAGCAGCGTTCATCAGGCCCACACAGATCAAGGTTTGTCCTTAAGCAGGGAGGGCTAGGCACAGGACTGCTGGTCTGGCATGGGCATGATAAGTTGTCCCACCTAAGAGCTGCCTAACTCACTTATTCCCAGAGTCTGGCCGGACCTAACGGAGTCCACTGCACGGGAGACCAGGCTGGCCATGGCCAGCTCAGAATACTACAAAGTGCAAATGTTACAAAGCACAAACATTCCAGGAACACCAGGAATTCAGAAGGTGGAGCTAATGCATCTTCCTTAATGGGGTTAGTGGATCTGCCGTGAGGTTTGGGGTCCTGCCACTTTGGCAATGGAGGGGAGCAACAGTGAGTGGGAAGCTCTGGGTTGGCACTTGGAGGCACTACTGGGGCTGCTCCTGTGGCGCAGCCTGGCTGCTCTCCGAGGAGCCCCTACAGCTGCATGGGTGGCACAGTCTGGGTGGGCTGTTACTGGCCCCCAGTGGGCAGGAAGAAGGGGGCTCTGCCTCATAGCCTCACAACCTTCTCGCATTATTGTAGTTTGCCCTCCTGTTCCTTCCTAGATTATCTGTAGCACAGGCTCAGATAGCCAACTCCTCCAAGGGCGTGAGCTTGGGTGGGAAGACAGTGGGGCTAGTTGAGTGTGATTGAGTGGATTGGAGGGGCTTGTTTGCCCCAAAAAGATGGTGTCTGTGAGCAGTGTGGTAGAGGAACTCAGCACAGGGATGCACCTCTCTTCCTGAAGCCTCGCAGCCCAGGCTGTCCTAGCCAGACTGGTACGCTCCCTCCCTCTGCTGGAGCTCAAGCCCAGTGGCTGCAAAGGAGGTTTTGAGCCTTGGCCCTTTAAGGGGACACCTGGCTCTCTAATAGACCCATCTTTCTACCTGGTGGACAGAATCCTTGCCAGGTTTTACAGAGAGATATAAGGTGGGCACCTATTCTGGGCTCTGTTGCCCTGGGCTGGGGAACCCATTGTGGGCTTCAGACAACATGGTCCTTAGGTCGGGGACCTTGGCAGAGCTGAGATGTACCTCAGATTCTGAGCTGCTCCTTATGGGAGCTGGGCCAGCCCTTTTTGCTTCTCTACCCTTCTACCAGTCTCAGTGTGGCTTCTGTAAATCCTTTGTTGCAAGACCTCTGTTCAATTGGTCTTTAGGTTGTTATTCAGGTTAATTGTTCTTTAATTTAGTTCTTAAATTCCAGTTCATGGCTGGGTGGAGGTGAGTGTGACTTATACCTACTCTGCTTCTGTCTTCTGCTATCTAAGGTGACCATTTAAACCTAAACAAAAATAAGGACTTAAACCCTGGCATTCAAACTTCTGAATCTTTTACTCTTTATCATTATGCCATATTGTCTTTGAGCTATGTACAGAGTTCTTTCCCTTAAGATTTGTTAGGCTAGGTTATTTAAAAAAAAATTTTTTTTTTTAAAGATTTTATTCACTCTTTTGGAGAGGGAGGGGAAAGGAGAGAGGCAGAGAGGGAGAGAGACATCAATGCATGGTTGCCTTTCACCTGCTTCCAGCTACAGACCTGGCTGGAGACCTGGTTATGTGCCCTGGCTGGGAATCGAACCAGTGACCTTTGGGTTCTCGGGCTAGTGCCTTATCCACTGTGCTACCAGCCAAGACCTTATTTGTTTAAAGAAAAATATTAATTGTAATTTTATATTTCTGATATTGCTATGTCTACTAATGTTTACTAATTTTTTTGCAGTGCTTAATATGTTTGTAACCTATCCATTTTATATTTTTATTTAAACATTGTAGTTTTTAACCTGCAGGCTTTTAATTAGGGTATTTTTTTATGTCTTTCATTTTTCTGTTTAATATGTTCACTCTTTAACCAGCTTTTTGAAAATTTTTAAAATAATGACTTTTAATTCCCTGATTTGATCATCTGTGTCATTTCTGGGTTAGTTTCAATTGATGTGATGGATTTTTTTCTACGGATTGTATTGTCCTACTTCTTTATATGCCTGGTAATTTTTCTAAAGATTATATTTATTTTTAGAGAGCGGGGAAGGGAAGGAGAAGGAGACAGAAACATCAATGTATGCTTTCCTCTTTCGTGCCCCCAACTGGGGACCTTGCCTACAATCTTATGTCTGGTAATTTTTATTTGATGCCAGGATTTTCCTTTATTAGGTGCTAATTATTTTTGTATTCTGTAATTATTTTTGTGCTTTGTTCAGGACTTATTTACCTGGAAACAGTTAGGTTTGAGGTTCCTTTGTTGAACAAGACCAAAGCAACATGTGGTATAGGGCTAATCTCACTCTGCTAGTGAGATAAAACCCTTCTATTTATCCTGTGCCTGGTGAATTAAGGTTTTCCACTATGGCTAGTGGAACTAGGAACCCAGATCAGTTTGGTTCCCCTTTACTGTGCCCTGGCTAGAAAACACTATGGGTAGTAAACTGGGTACTTAAATGGCTCACACAGTTTGTTTTAAATCTTTTAGAGAGATTCTTCATTGCCATTGTCTCAAACCCTTGTTTCCTATATGTCACTTACTTTATCTTTTTTTATCAGGAAGAAAGGTAAGTCTTTTCTAACATTCTACCTGGCAAAAAACCAGAAGTCTGTTCCTTAACACTATTAGATGGTTTTTACTTTTTGTTGTTTAACTTTCAGCTTTTATGTGCCATGACAGTGGAGCCACCGTTTTAGCACATGCTCCAAAACATCAGCTACTAATATCTTGTGGCAGAAAAGGTTTCACATGTGTATTTGACCTTCATCAACGACAACAGAGGCAGCTTTTCCAAAGCCATGATTCTCCTGTTAAAGCCATCGCTATTGATCCAACTGAAGAGTACTTTGTTACAGGATCTGCTGAAGGCAACATAAAGGTAAACAAAGTAACACCACAATATCTGCAAAATGAAATCTTCAGAAACCCAAGGTGTTTAATCATATTGGTAACATCAGTCTCTTTAAATAATAGAAATATTAATAACTCCTTTGTAGTCAACCATGTTAATTAAAAAGATTTCATCTTTTAATGAATGGAATAATAATTAACTTGAAATTGTCTATTTTTCCATTGTTTTTCAAATATGCTTAATTAATGCATGCAAAAGAACTAGCCTTTCCATGTATATAAACATATTTCAAACATTAGAATATCTTAACTTCATGTTAAGAGTTACTGAGTTGTTTCAAGCTCTGTGAAATATACTGACATATTTCCTTGTGCCAGGTTTTTTTTCCCTTAATTTATAGTAATAGTGTGCAATCTCTCAGTGCCTGATTCAAAAATTCTAAATGTACCTGGATAAGCCCTGCCTATAACAGTTCTTCTCAATCTTAACTGTGTTTAGAGCTTAAGGTTGCTTACAGTGTTAAGCAGATTATTAAAAAATGTATCCCACTCCAAAAATAATAATTTCAGGGTTCAGGAATGTGCATTTTTATAACACATACCTAGTGGTTTTGATGGAGAGTTTTCTGGCCACATTTACAAAGATCTGCAGAAATGAATTAGTTTAGACTAGTCCCTGAATTATTCTAACAGTCATCGGAGTCTAGTTTTTTAAAATGCATTTATTTCAAGCGCTAGAGAGACTATTTAGTGCAAATAAATTGAACTACATACTTTCTTAGAACAGCCTATTGTTTTCATAATTCTTAGCCAGAAAAAAAGTAACTAGAATTCCAGAATTTTAAAAGGCTTTTCTTTAAATTTGTACACCAACTTCTATATGGAATTCTTTTCCTTCAGTTTGAAGTTAGTTTCTTATTTGATCTGACCTCAGTTTAGGCAATTCAAACTGTGTTTTAGATTAGTTCTTTAGTTTGCACTTTGAGTTTTATTTGATCAAGTAAAAATATTTGTAAGTATAAAATATATTCACAAGTCACAGTTTAACAATGATGTTAGGATAATAAGAATTAATTTATTTCTTGGGTAAAATATTTTTAATGTGATATAAAAAGTCAAGAAATAAATTGGTTCCCCTAAGTGAAGATGCTTATAAATTACTTTAGGAACAGACACATTTATCTTATTAAGGGCTAAAAATACAAAATTTTTATTTAGTAAATTAAGTATACCGAAGTCATAATAATTAGCTTTATCTTGCAGTTGGGACATAGTTTTGCCTTTTCTGCAGGCCTTTGGGTATGTGGTACTCCGGGTGGGTATTTCATATAGGGAGACATTATTACTTCTTTAGAGAACTTCATGGCAAAACCTTTGGTGAAGGTTAGGAGATCTTGATTATAGCCCTTATAATATTGCAAGTTTTCATATCTTGTACACTTAATGTCCTTGTATCTAAGTTTTCTCGTCTTCATGGCAGGGTTTAAAATACCTTCCTGTCTTACTGGGTGGATTTTAAAGAATGTAGTACTATATAAGTGAGTTAGAAGATTTTAACACCCTATACAGAATCAAAATGTTAGGACCTTAAGCCTACACAGATTTTTCTGTATCTTTGTTTTAGAAATTCCTTATTTGTGTAGGAAGACAGGCCTAAATATTTCATTTGGACTTTTTAGGTAATCTAACCCCAATCGTTTTTATTTGTTTTTAATGTTTTTTAGATTTGGAGTCTCTCTACCTTTAGCCTTCTTCACACTTTTATCAGTGAACATGCTCGGCAGTCCATTTTCAGAAATATCGGAACTGGAGTGATGCAAATTGAGACAGGGCCAGCAAATCATATTTTTTCATGTGGAGCTGATGGAACAATGAAAATGAGAATACTGCCAGATCAGTTTAGCCCATTAAATGAAGTGTTGAAAAATGATGTGAAACTTATGCTGTAACATTTTGACAATAAGATCTGTATTTATCACATATTCCATAAAGTGGCCAGCAGGTGTAGTGTACATTAATTACATTCTATGCCACTAATAAGCTAATGCTTTCTTGTTTTCAAATTTATTTTATGGACCTTTGCCCTTGATGCACTGATGCCTTAAAAATTAACAAGGTCATTCAGAATTAGACTGTATTACCCAAAGTAGAACATATAAGCAATGCTGTAATATTACATATTTATGCTATGTTATAGTGAGTATGTCATAGTGTCAAAGGAGTTTTGTTTTCTTATGGTTGATAAACTTTTCTGCAGATATCTCTGCATGAATTTCTTTCATAGTAAAAATGCCTTTTATGTAAAAGCAGTTGCACATCCATCATCACTTAATTCACCACACTTTCATTTTTTTTTTTTCAGTCTTATACATCTCAAACTCCTCTTAACTATTGATAGATTAATGTTTGGTTAAGCTTTAAAAAAATAACATCTTCATTAAAATTGTCATTGGGACTTGATAAATGAGCCAAGCGGCTTATGTAAGTTTTCACGTTTCCCTCCTGGAGCCTAAGCGTGGGTATGTATATATGTATGGCTGTGTATATATATGTAATATATCTTACATGTCTTATTTGAACTTACTTTGTATATAGATGAGAAAACTACAGGTTTTTTCATGCCGTTTTGTGCCATAATAACTGTTGCCACCAGAATAACAACTTTTTTTTGCAGGTGTTTTTCTTCATGTTATTATTATTGATTTGGGGGGTGGGTAAGAGAGAGAGAGAAACATCAATCTGTTGTTCCATGTATTTATGCATTCATTGGTTGATTATTGTATGTGTATTGCAGGGATTGAACCTGTAACCTTAGCATATGGAGACAACACTTTAATCAACTGAGCACCTGGCCAGGGCTCATGTTCTTTTTTTAAAAGAATTTTTGAATTCCCATCTTAATTTTCACATAAATTTCAGGAAGACTTCCAAGGTTATTATTTTAAAGATAACTTTGAGTCAGCTCCTAGCAGACAGTAACAATTCTGTGATGCTGGATATGAGACACTTAAAAGTAAGTTTATAAATTTATGGAAGGTTTTTTTGAGCATCAAACAAACATTTTACTTAAATTGTATTTTATTTTTTAGGTGCTTTTTGTCTCAAGATACTGAAAACCTTATAGCAGTGTTTTTAAAAACAATTGTGAAAACAGTCAAGTTAAATACATAGTATTTACTAATGTAAAATACCTGCTAGATCTACCATTAATAGAAAATAAACAACCTTATATTTTATTATTTTTGCCGAAATATATTATTTTATTATAAAATATGACCAAAATATTAAAAATGCACAGTGCTTTTAACTTAAATGTGCTTACCCTATTTCTCTCTGTTTTTGCTGTACCTTTTCTGATTCAGAATTATAGGAAACTTGATAAATACTGATTTTAACCAAGGAGAAGGGCAGATGGAACTAAGTTTAAGTGATAATTATATGCTATTTAGCTTAAATATATTTTATTAGTAGGAACTTAAAAACATTTTTATGTAACAAAATATGAACAACTACTATCTTGGAAATTAAAGAGTTAAATAAAGCAAAGAAGTGAAGGGCTGGTAAAATGAATTTTGTAATATCCTCAGGATACTTTTATCTTAAAGTATATTGTTAAAGATTTTTGTAAATTGCATTCATAGTTTTAAATGTGTTGAGCAAGTTTCAGTGAAAACACTGTCATTATGTAGAGAGTTTATGTGCACATAATAACCTGTACCTATAAATTGTGCAATAACAACACGTGACTATTTTGCCATGGAGAAATCTGTGACAGCCTTGCAAACAGTACCATTGTTTGATGTAGTTAAGCTTAAGTTATTTTTCAGTAATTTCTTTACAAATCAAGGTCCAAAATGCATTAACACTTTTAATGAGATAGAATTTTATTATTATGCTTATTAGGAAAAAAACAATGTGGATGAATGATTATGCATTTTAATTAAGGGTTTGTATGAACAATAAATTATGTAAGGCCATATGTAATTACATCCAAAGTCATATTTTAAATAAACAATCATGCAGTGATGTTTTGTTAGCACGCTATTGTTTTAAATAATACGCCACTTTAGTTGACTTAAAATTATATGTCACATATTAAAATGGAGAATTTCTGTATTTGATTGATAGAGGAAGGATAGAATAGCTTTCCCAAGTACCCTGTTCTTCCTTTTCTACATCTTTTTAACTTAATAGGTAAGCATTATCCAAAAAGATGAGAATAAATTAGTAGGGATATATTTAAGTATAAAATGATGTATAGTATATATATATATATAACTTCATTCACGTTAATGGTTTTGTAAGGATGGAACAAATCACGTTTCAAGTCATATTTCCTGACATGTAGGTATTTTCTTATGTAGAATAATGGGACAGTTATTTCCATCCTCCTTTCTTCCTCTCTGTCTTGCCCAAATTTATTCTTCTTTTTTCTTTTTAATTACTTAAAAATAAACATTGTGGGAATTTCACACTCTAGTATCACCAATCAACACAATACAAAGATACCCACTTAAAAATACTTGTACAGTCTTAGGGGGTGATCATTTAACAGGCATATTTACTGTATTTTAACAAATATAAATTTACTAAATGAAAATTTTAAACATCATATGGCAAGAGACTGTAGCCAAACTAAACAGACTAGAAGTATTTTTATAGTAATAGGAAAAGTATTGATGTTTCTGTGTACAAGAGAACTTTAAGATAGTAAACAGATTATTGAAAAAATAAGCAAATAATTCACAGAACAGGACATTGAAAAATTCTGCAAGCACAAAGTATGGTTAAATGCTTTTTAAAGGCAGCTGTGTGTTACCACTTTGCATCTGTCAGACTAGTATCAAGTCAAAACAGTGACAGCATCAATTTTGGTGATGATGGAAGGAAACGGGCAGGCAAAAACTAAACTACTACAAAGTCACCTACTCATGTTATGCAATCCTAATTTTGAGGAATTATCCTATAAAGATGTAAGCACCCTCACACAAAAATACATGTACACATGCCCTGGCTGGTGGCACAGTGGATAAGGCGCTGGCCTGTGAATCCAAAGGTTGCCAGTTCAACTCCCCAGCCAGGGCACATGACCAGGTTGCAAACCAGATCTCCAGCCAGGTCCTTAGCTGGAGGCAGGTAAAAGGCAACCATACATGGATGTCTCTCCCTCTCTGCCTCTCTCCCTTCCTCTCTTTCTGAAAATAATAAATAAAATATTTTTTAAAAATGTGTATTAAAATATCTACAACCTGGAAATTTAAGTGTTAATTAATAGGTAAATGTTTGAATAAATTGTGGTACATCCGTACAATATTTCATGCAATGGAATATTCTCTCAGCACTAAACAATTTTAGGTTTCTATTTGCTGATCTGAAAAAAGGTTGGTGAGAAAAATTGCAACGTAAAAGATGTGATACCCCACACTGTTTCATAGAGGACGTAGAAATATGCGTGGAAAAGTACATACAGAACAAAACTTTAACATGAGAATAGGGAAGAAAGAGGTAATATACTTCCAAACTCCTTTAAACCCCACTCAATAGCCTGATACCAATGATTGTTATATATGTGTTGATGGGAAAAAAATTTATTTTCACTAGGACTTAATTACTTGGGGAACTGCTTTGTTGAGTAAAATCAGGAATACTTTTTGTAAATTGCTGGAATTTTATAAGTAGACTTTTTTCTTTTTTTTAAGATTTTATTCATTATTTTTAGAGGGGAAGGGAGGGAGAAATAAAGGAAGAGCAACATCAGTGTATGGTTGCCTTTCACCTGCCTTCAGCTGGGGACCTTGCTGAAGACCTGGCTTGCAACCTGGATGTGTGCCCTGACTGGAAATCGAACCAGCGACCCTTGGATTTGAAGGCTGGTGTTCAATCCACTGAACCACCAGCCAGGGCTGCTGGGACATTTTTGATGCTTGATATTAGCTAAGTAAGAAAAGTTACCAGTTAGAGTACTTGGAAAAAGTTGACATAGATTAATGTACCTGTCAGTCTTTTAGGAATGTGTATAGCTTTTGCTATTGTTATTTTCAAAGCTAAATCTGTCTTTATTGGGGGGAGGGGGCAGTTATGATTTTTCTCCCCTTTGCTTGGTTGGTACTAATGCAGAATTAGAGTATCACATTGTTTCACAAGGCATCTTGCCAAAAGAAAAATGCCTTGTTCTTCCACTGCAAATACAGGTGGGTGGTAGAAACAATTGATGTGACAACCCATTTCTTTCCACAGTGGAAATGCTTTACTCATGTACAGCTGGTTGTCTACTCAATATTGGTATAACTATTACTTATATAACAGAATTTAAGCAGTACAGTTCATTGGCCTGGGATAGGTGTTGAATAAGTTTTTATATCTGTATTCTTCCCACATCGAAAACACTCCCCCAAAACTCCACTATCTTCATCATATTACTCTATCAGGGTTAGGCTTGAATCCTCAGAATTCTGTCATCTAAATCAGGTGTGTATATGGTGCCTTGAATGAGATTCCTTAAGTACACAAAGTCTAAAGGCCTATGAACGAATAAGTAATGTGTCTCCACACGGCAAATGTACAATGATGCAACAGAGATAAGGTAGCTAGCTGTCTCCCATTTTAAAGGGGGGGAAACAAAGTCACATAGTAGTCCCTGGTCTATAGAGAGTTTGAAGTTTAGCTAGGTACTCATCACCAGTTCCTTGACTAATCCTTTTCCCTGGAAGTAATTCTCCACAATGGGTGGCTATCCACTGTGCTGTCCGTTTCCTATCTCTGAGTCACCCACCCTTTGTTTTCCATAAAGGTGACCCATGTTTTTAACTGAACACTGTTCTTGGCCCATTTTCTCACCAGAGAAATTTGAGGTTGCAAAGGCCTCTACATTTTGTACTATCCCTATGCCTTATGGTTAAATCTAGAAAAACTGCTTTTGAAAACCATGGGTTTCATTTATATGAAATAATCCACTCATTAGACTATATATATATATATATATATATATATATATATATATATATATACTTAAATCTGGGATTTTAACAAAAGGACTTAAAATCACAACTTTGACCATATATTGACCATTTGTAATCCACAACATTGATTTTTTTTTTTTTTTAATTCTTGAGGCCATTGTTAGGTACAGGGAGAGAGGCAGATCCATGTGTGCACTCAGAAAACTCATACAAGGTACTAACACACCAACTCTACACTTAAGTATTGGTAATTGAAGGAAAAGAAGTGAGGCTGTTGAAGGAGAATGTGGGAATAGGAAACCACTAGGTGAGAGTGCTTTGCTCTGAGCATTCCAGGACTAAGGGGAAGCCTTGTTAAAAATCCAAGCAAAGTGTTGCCAGCCTGAACTAGTGTTTCATGGGTGTTAAGTACACAAGGGACTTACATCAATAGAACTAGGAATGTAGGCCCTATTTATAGAAAAAGATAGGAACAAAATTAGCCTGTAGTATTTGGGATAAAGCGCAAGTGAGATTTGAGATACTTAAAAAATAGTTCAAGTGAGGAAGAACCCACAGAGACAAACCAGTGACAAAATCACAAAATTAGAGTTACAGCTAGGGGCAGCAATATGATTTCTATAGTGAGTGGCTTAAGGGGTGAACAGCTAGAAACATGCAGAGAACTTGGTTTCATGGGGACATTATCTGATGGTATTAACTAAAATTGTAGATGAAGTCACCCTTTGATATGGATAGTAGTTTTAGTAAGCTTTCTTAGGAAGAGGTGTTTTAGTGACTTATCATAGTTAAGTAATTCTGAATAAAATGAAAAAAATGTGATAAAGGTGTAATCATCAATGATACTTAATAGCCGTCAGTGGGGGTTGTGGACTATGGAAGTAATAAAATATTAATCCAAAATTCTTGATTTTTATTCTGTACCTGAGTTTCTAGTTTGTAGAACACTGAACAAACTACCCAATCTACATCTTGACTTCTATTAAGAAAAATACCTATACTCTTTACCCTGTTCATATGGTTACTTTAAGGGCAAGTTACGTATCATAATAATGCTCCTAAAAGAGAGAGGACTGAAAAGAGTAGGACAATCATATTTTGGAGTATGGTGAACTTACAGCAATGTTTTGCATCAGGCATTTTCATTGATACATACCCATGAGAATGTAGGTAACAAAAACTAGATATTTCTGTGGGCTATGTTTAAAGTGCACACCCTTCTGTGCTTTAGCCTCCTGGAAAATGTTGCAACAGCATGAATGGAATTGGAGAGCATTATGCTAAGTGAAATGAGCCAGTCAGTGAAAGACATACCATGTGATCTCACTTATAACAGGAATCTAATGAACAAAATAAAGAGCAAAATAAAACCAGAAGCATGGAATCAAACAGAATGACAGCTATAGGAGGGGAGGAGTGCAGTGGGGACTGGCTGCAAGAAGGTGAAGGAATTAGTCAACATACAAAGGATCTATGGACATGGACAATGATGGGGGGATAGACTATGGAAGTGGGGGTGGGCTGGGTGCTCAGAAGTAAAGGGGAAAAATTGGAACTGTAATAGCATAAACAAAATATTTTAAATTCATTGTTGTATCACATTTGTCCCATTTCCCTCCATTTCTCTCCCCCACCCACCTTATCCCCTCTCCCACAATCAATCCCCACATGTTGTCCATGTCCATGGGTCATTTATACTAATTCCTTGACTAAACGTTTCCCCTTCTTTGACCCTTTCTCCCCGTTCCCCCTCCTTTCCGGTCACTGTCAGTCTGTTCCTTGTTTCCATGCCTCTGGTTCTATTTTGCTTGTTTGTTTGATCATTAGTTTCCTGTATTATTAGGTGAGATCATATGGCATTTGTCTTTCACTGCCTGGCTTATTTCACTAAGCATAATACTCTCCAGTTCCAAAAGAAACGTTAGACCTTATTATTCTCCTTTCTTCACACTGCCGGGAGTGTCCTTTTCTCTGCCTGGCAAAGCCCAATTCATCCTTTTCTGCTTGGCTGGGTGGAACCTCCTTTGTGAAATCAGGGAACATGAGTCACTTCCACTCTCCTCACTGAGTACTTGTGCATACATCTTTATTGTGTATATCCCAGTGCTGTGTAGCACTTTCAATCTGCTGCTGGGAATCAGCATATGTGGAGAGCCAACCAGTAGTTATATGGGGATTTTCCAACAGTGTGGAAGTTCTGCATCCTTAACCCCCATGTTCAAGGGTCAAATGTAGTTATTTCCTTTCACTCAGAAAGAGGGGCTGGTACTGGGTAATCAGGGTAGAGACTTGAAGCAAGAGAAAAGAGTAAAAGAGAAAACAAACTCAGAAGATTTCTTGAAACTCCAACTTTGTCTACAATTAGTTCCTATACCTTCATCTGGGTAGAAGCAAAACAGTAGGCCTGCACAGAGGTACTTTTGGTATGCACCTGTAACAGCCGTCACTACTTTTTCCAATTTATAGGGCTTGGGGGTATTGTTTTGGGGGGCCGTTTTGTTTTGTCTGACAGGATTGATTGACTTAGACATAGCTGCAATTACTTTAAAATATATCTAGTCATTGAAGAACAGGCTGGTTATTAGCAACTTTTTATATTTCAATGCATTTTTTACAACCCCAAATTGGAAATATGCAAGAGCTAGTTTGAAAATGATCCAAGTAACTATGGGCCCAAGTAAGATAGAAAAGTTAATTATATTGTTAATTTCTAAGTAGCATACTAAGGTGGAGTTACATGTCTTTACCAAGGTTAAAGGGAAGAAAGACTTCTAGTTCTTCGATGACAGTGAGGCAAGTTGCCTGAGATTGTGTAGGCCCCTTTCCCAGGCTCCTAAAGAAAGTACTGAGGCAATGGCCCCTCTGCATTGTTTCCACTATTAATGTGTGTAGTCTCTCAGGACCAGATGTGGCCCTAGGAAGGTGAATGGGGGTGAGACAAAGTGGTAGGTAGGGTCCCTGGAGAATTTTACATTTTCTATTATTTTTAATTTTAACATTTTTATGTTTTGTGAGGAAATACAGAAATTGAGAGGTTCAAGAAAAAAGAGAAGTATTTAACAGAATACCTACCCCCGTAGGTAGAAGAGAAGGCTGAGGGAGGACCCAGAGGACTGGTAAATGGTTTTGCTCTGATCCACTGGGATGGGAAGAAATGAATGGGTGGGGATACAGATAGCATTTTTGGTAGCTGGGTCAGGAAGTCAAGAAAACTCTCGATCTGTATTTCTATGAAATAGGAGGTGAAGTATGTCAAGAGCAGGAAGTGTGACAGGTGGGAAAGATGTCTCAAGGAAAAGAGTAAAAATTGAACCCCCTTTTTCTTATCATGATGGAGAAGGATAAACAAGCTGCATGAAGACTTCACCAAGATAAGAGGTTATGAATCTGTAGAGCATTAAGTTCCACATTATTGATTCTTAAGTAGCCCAGATGAAAAATGTGGATGGCTAGAAAGATGTTCCAGGTGCATAAAAGGAAATGACAATGAGGTAAAGGGACAGGAGGCACTAGCGAGTGACTGCAATGCTGGCTCTTGGGGTCAGGCTAGATAGGAAAGGAAGCTGAATGGGAGAAATGCAAATCTGCATGAGATACATGAGTAGTATGGGGAGCAAGGATGAGAGGCTGTAGCTAGAGTGTAGGATGTTAGAGGTGGAGATTATAGGATATCTATGAAGATAAAGGCAGAAGGGGCTCTGGGGGCTGCTGCTGCAGGGTGCAGCTGGGGACTAGGGAGACTGAAATGAAGCAATGGTGAAAGTTACTGAGGTTGAGGTTGCAGAAACCGTGACACCTGGGCTAACGCTCTCAGCAGTCACGTAGACTGGGCTCCTTCCATGTCACACAGAAGAAGCCAAGTCCAATGAAAGCTTTGTACTTTGTCCAAAGTCATCCAGTTTACATGGGGCAGATCCATTACCAGAACTTGTGTTGGCGGTGACAAATACCACTGTTCATGGGCATTCAGGGATTGTTTCTCATTATCTGGAGGGGGAGTGGCTGGGAGTGTACAACCTTTTAATCCCAATTTAGGTGCATCACAGCGGACTGAAAAATTATTTAGAAAGTACTTGCCTTTGTCCCTTCCAACACTGGCAAGCACCACCAAAGACAGCCTGCTAATCAGAAATCTGGTAAATCTACCTAGATAACTCCTCTCATCCCTGTTAAACAAAGGGAACCTCATTTAAAATGGAGTCAGGAAGCTTTGAAGGAGAACCTCTCGTGAACTGCCACCCAGACCCCAAACAGGAAAACATACCACAGCAGGAGGAAGAATTTCTCCTAGCCCAGTAAAAAACACCTCCACCTTTGTGGGTCTTCATCCGAACCGATTTTGCTGGTTGCCTGGTTCCATCCTAGCCAATGAGAAAATGAAACAATCAGTCAATGAAAAGATTGAACTTCTGGAAAAAGTCCCTCTCCTCCCCACTTCCTCTTTTCCCCCTATAAAACAAGTCTTTTTCTGTTCTTCAGACTTGCTTGTGGTTCACCATATTTTTATTGTCCCAAATTGCTATTCCTCTGATATTCCCAAATAAACCCATTTTGCTGGTAAAATAATTGGGGGGTGGGGGATGTGTGGTCAACACCTTCCGTATCCCATTAACCTCCAGGGCCTAAGTCTTGAATTCATCTTTCTACCTACTTAGTTTAGATGCCCTCAGCATCTGTATTCACTTCCTGTTACTGCCCCAACAGATGACCATCATTTGGGAGTTTAAAAAGCACAACCTATTACTTTAGAGTTCTGTAAGTTAGAAATTTCATGTGGGTCCCCCCCAAGATAAAATTACTCAGCTATCAGTATAGCTGAGTTCCTTTTTGAAGGCTCTAATGAGGATCCATTTCCTTGCTCATTGGCAGAATTCAGTTCCGTGAGGCTATAGGACTGGGATTCCCATTTTTTGTTGGCAGCAGCCCATGCCTAACTTTTAGAGGTCACCCATGTTCCTTGGCCTCCTATCCAGATTGAGCTCCTCTCATAATTTAAAGTCTCTACCCGCTCTTCTACTTTACGGGAATAGTATGATTAGATTAGGTTAGATTCACCCAAATAATCCAAGATAATCTCCCCATCTTTATGTCTCTAACCTTAGTCACATCTGCCAAGTTGTGTTTGCCACGTAAGTTAAACATATTCACAGGTCCCAGGGTTTAGGGAGTGGACACTTTTCTAGGAGTCATTATTCTATGTAGTACAGTATCCTGTCAAAATTTATGACAGATAACTTAGTCAAGACAATAATAGCTTATGAGAGATGCTCTCACACCCTCTTGTTGGTAGAGATGACCGGATGGGAAGAATTCTATGTTTGCAACAGAGCTCTATGGTTGTAACTGCTCTTCCCTTTAACTTTGTTTTTCCTTCTGTAAAAGTTTCCTGCTGCTTCTTGCTTTTCCTGTTTGCACGTGGCTTGCCTTGTCTGCATGTATGGGATTGCAGTTCTTTCTCCCCTGCCCCAATACAGTCATGCACTACATAATGCTATTTCAGGCAATGCCCCACCACATATATGATGCCCCCTCCCCCACCCAGGTTATAGTGAAGGTGAAAAATTCCTGTGCTGAGTGACTTTGTAGCACAACTCATTCCACAAATATTTATTGTTGTGTTACAACTGCCTACAGTATTCAGTGGAATAACATGCTGTGTAGGTTAGTAGCCTAGAAGCTATAAAGGAATAGAATTTATCACCCAAAATAGTTCTCTTTGGCATATTGATTATTTTAGGTTGGTTAATTTTAAGAAATAGCAGACATGAAAGAACCTCTGGAAACCAAGAAGTTATACTTTGTAAGAGACACTTACTTTTGTAAGGGAAGTTTCCATTTGCAAGAGTGCCTCCCTGCCTATACCAGGAAGAGTGGGGATCACCTTTGTCTCTAGGAAGTCTTATCAATGCAGAAGA
This sequence comes from Noctilio leporinus, assembly GCA_004026585.1. Classification (NCBI taxonomy): domain Eukaryota; kingdom Metazoa; phylum Chordata; class Mammalia; order Chiroptera; family Noctilionidae; genus Noctilio; species Noctilio leporinus. The sequence continues at coordinate 208,380 of PVIW01001151.1, forward strand.
GGGCACTACTACAATCTTACCATTGTTTGCTGTGCTTTTTCTGGTAACTTCCCATAACTGACTCCTCTACCCCCAACATCTTTTGTTCTCAGCTAAAGATGGTACTGAAGGTGATAGTTTCATCCATTTTAATAGTTTACTCAGTTTTCCTGGGCCCCTCCCATGTATCCAGGAGATACACATGTTATTAAACTGGGATATCTTAGCCAAGAATCCAGAAGGGTAGAGCAAAAATTATCCACACACACCCCCTTTCCATCCACAGAGCAATAGGCAATATCATACAGATTACACGTACAAGGTGTATAGCAAACCTTTACCATCTAGGTTTGTCTAAGTACAGGCTATGATGTTCCCACACAGACAAAACCACCTAACTATGGGTCTCTTTGGATGTATCCCTATCATTAAACAGCACATGACTATAAATCTTTTCTGGTGACAGAGTACCTAGTCAATTTTTTTTTTTTTTTTTTGTGGTCAACATTCCCAATCTAACATTTTAATAACTTCATAAGCAAGTTTCATGGCTCTGGCATTCTTTATGCTTTTTTCAGATTAACCTTCCTAGAACAACATTTTACATGTCTCCCATGTTTAAAATCCTTTTCACTTCCCACTAACCAAGGGCCAAATTAATATTCTTTGGCTCCTATAGGAAGATAACACTTGGATTTAGTTATTTCTATTTTAATTTTAATTTTTTTTTGGTTCATTCCAATCTCCACTTCTTTCCCAACCCCTTTTACTGCTTGAAAAATGTTTACTGTGCCCTCCATTCTCCACCCATAGCTGCTTGTTCAGTCCTCATTCTTTCTTCCAAATCCACCTCAGATATCACTTCCTTCAGGAAGATTTTCCTGACGGTCCCCTCCTCATCGCTACAACCACAACATGATGTCCTCTTCTCAACATTTCTGAACCCATTATATGTTGCTATTTGGGGCATTAAATCCAAATGTTGTGATTTTTGTCTATTTCACCCATCAAACGTTTACTTCCCTGTCTCCCGACCACACTATCTCACTTCTTAAATGTGTAATTTTATTTTGTTTTATTTTTTTAAATCTTATTGTTGTATTACATCCATCCCCCTTAAATGTGTAATTTTAAACAGGCAATGTTACTTCAGTACACATCCGTTTCTCTTTGTAAAATTAAGGTAGCTACAGAATCTACAATGTAGGTTGTTAAGAGGATTAGAACAGTGATCTGCACATATTAAGTTTTGCTGGTATTAATATCCAGTCCTATGCCTAGAGCCACCATATAGTGGGTGCTTCATGGATGTTCATGGGTTCATTCTAGTCTCAGGAAGGTCCAGCACGCTCGTCCTTGAGAATGGTTACCCTGACTCAGGGCTCCTCAGCAGATGAAAGGTCTAGATTCCGCCCCATCCAGGGGGAGAACTAGTCCTCTGCTCTGTCCGTGACCACAGGGGCAGTCACAGCGACGTCTGCGTGGGGGGCTGATACCAGACTGGCTCCCGAGGAGTCGGTGGCTCTTTAAGAGAGGAAGGAAGCCCAGCAGCCTCCTCAAATGGAATCACAGCGCGTCGGAAATAACCAGGTATACATTTGAGGCCAGTGAAACGCCCCCCGCCCCCAAGGGGGAGCAGGGGGGATATTGGGGTCCATTTGGATAATAATTATCATGGCAAGAAACGTTCTTATTCAGGCGTGCTTATCCATGCCACGCAAGGTGCAAAAAGACATGAGCTTATTTAAACGCCCCAACACGTTGGACTAGGAGGTTGGTACCTTACTTAGACAACGGAAGAAACTGAGATGCCAGAAAGGGAACTTCTTCCCCGCGGATGTCCCAAGTCAGTCCTGACCCTTCTCATCCAGAGGTCAAGTTCAGCAGTCTCGGTCCTGCCTCCAGAGCGCTGCTTCCCAGCCGTCTCCTGAGCACCCACCGCTCTCCACCCCGAGCTTCAGTCAGGCTCCGCCCCGGCCCCGCCCCGCCCCGGCCTCTTAGCCCCGCCTCCCTGCCCCGCCCCGCCCCCTAGACCCTGACTTCTTTTCTCCCGCCGGCTGCGTCCCGCGCTTGCTTGTTCAATCCGTGGGAGCCCTTGAGCGTTCGAGCAACTGGGGATCTCCATCCGCACCGTCAGGTCTCTCAGCTCGCCTCCGTCCCGGCGCCGCCGCGCCCCCTCTTCCGAGTAAGTGCTTCCCGGCCGCGCGGGTCCCGCACGCACCCTCGCTGGGCTTTCCCAGCTGCGGGGCTGCTACTGGGGGGCGCGCTTCCGCCCACTGAGAGTTTTGGGAGTGAGTGGGTGTGTGTAGCGGTATAAGCGGGCACCCACAGCCTAGAAACTTCCCGTAGTTGTACCCAGTTCATGGGTTGCCGCGAAAAGCTGAGACCTTCGGCTAGAAGCCCCGACCAACTCTGGCGGACCCCTTAATTTGCACGCCCTGCCCGGAACCCCACACCACACGCTGTTCCTTCCTAGACACGGCCCCCGCTATGTGTCAGCCCTCCTGGTAGCAGCTCAGGATGTCGAAGGACACTGCCCGGGTTATCAGAGTGCCCCAGATTGCCGAGCGAGATGCTAGCCTGAGATTGTAATCTAACCCTGCATTGTAAAACGGGCAGGGAATGGAGTTTTTGCCTTCAGATCGACCGGTGGAGACTTCCATTTGAAGAAAGCTGAGTGCAGGCGCGCACGTATGTCATTAGAGCCCTAAGCACCTGATTGAGGCATGAACACCTGATGAGAGCCCTCGGGCTCAGGGCGGTTGGTAGGCACTTTCAAGACCAGGCTGATCAACCAGGCTTGGGCACCTAACGGATGTTTACTGATTCAGTGACACCGTATTTTTAAAGTCACAGAAATACATAGAAAGAGCCAGTCCTCCTCTGAGGGAGTCGTGGAAGCAAGGAGACATTAGTTAAGTGCCCAGTGTTGAAACAAAATCCTTGAGTTAATTAAGACTGATAATTCCATCCTTCCATAAATTATTTTTTGGGAGGGGTCACTACTACCTCAGAGTAGGGCATGTTTCTACATTTTAAAAAAGTTAATAGCTTTACCTGAGAGCAATACTGTACTAAAATCCGTCTATGAAACGATTCCCTAGTTGCTGAGGTCCTATCCAGTTATCACACTCTGAATTCTCCCAGCCCTCCGTATATTCTTGCTATATTCTTTCTGTGAAAGTAGAGATACCCAGAAAAATCTCTCCACTTGCTTGATAAGAATCCTTTTAAGAGATGATGGTAGGGAAATGGCATGTTGAGCAGAAATTATTCATTGTGGTGTAAGGGTAACAATTCTGTGGCTAAAGAAAATAACCCTAACAGAGCAGCCTGTAAGTTGCCTTGTGCATTGGCATGTGAAAGTTAGAGTTGTTAAGTTACTTTAAGAGCTGTGTAGTGAACAGATATTTTTATCCTGGTTTGAATCCTGTGTTACACAAAAGTATTTCCACAGTTTTAACTAAGGGAATATTATGCTTTGAAATGTAAACATATGACTCCATCTCTTTAAGGAAAGAAATAATTATCACACTTAATTAAACACCTGGAAACATTTATTGCTACCTTTTAATTAGATCTGTCATGAGAAGTTAATTCAGCAAGCTGTTGTTAATACTGTAGCTGGTAACACAGTTACCTTTTTTGTAGGTTTTTGGGTACCTGTTTTCTGTCGGTACACATTAATTGCCTCCCCTACCCCTTGCCCATCTTTTGAGGATTACCTGTCATTTGAGTAAATAAAGTTTAGGAAAGTGGACTGCCACTTGCTTCCCTGTAAAATATGAGTATCTTAGATATTGAATGTCTTGTATTAAGCTTTTGCATACAGAGGCAGGCTTCATCAGTCATTATGTTCATGTAGATTATCTGGTAATTTAAGAATCATTAATGGGTTATTAATTTAAGAAGACTCCCCCCAAAGTGTAGTGATCCTGCACAAATTGGCCTTTAAATTTTCTTTTCTTTTGTGTTGACATTCTAGTGTGTTTTAAATTTAATTAGAAAAGAAATGGTGTGAGCTGGAAAATCTTCTCATCTTCGTTGCCTCTTAATTTTCTGTTTCTGACTTTATTTTTACCTACAATCTTCATCTGTGTCATGAGGTGCTGTGAGGACAGGCCATTCTGATGTGCCAACAGAATGGCAGAAACTGAGGGTGAACACCCACATTGCAAGGACCAGGAACAGAGTATTTTATGAGGCCTGTTCTCTGTAATTCTTCCTTCTGTTGAAATTGGAGGAAAGGGTGTGTGGAGAGAAATAATTGCATCCAAACAGTACTCATTTGGAAATGCCATGTCAGGGGAGGAGCAGATTTCTAGGTCATTTATGGATTGGAGAACATTAAATTGCTGATCTTGAAGCTGAGTCTACCACAATGCTGGGCACGACAGAGGTCTCAAAGGTAATTGATCCAATTAATACTTTTCTGCTTGGGTTAGCCACAGAGAGGTGACACATTTCCTTCTTGGAGCTGTCTTTAACTCAATCAGAATTGAGCTTCGCTTCCACACCACACAGAATAGGTCATTTACCCTCTCCCTTCGTTATTGCCCAGACAAATTAAAGGGACTTATCCTGAACACAGTGTAAGCTCCAGGAGTGGGTAGGGGGTCAGTGATAACAATAAAGACCACCTGTTTTCTTTTAGAGGGGAAAGGGAGCGTTATGGCAACCCCAGTACTTGAAGAACTGTCTTGGACATTGGGATCATGCACAGGCGCCAACCTGGATGAAAAGTAGAGTTTACCCCAGCTTGGCATGCATAGAGAGAATCAGCTCTGCTACAGAAGTTAAAGGAAAGGACTGTGTGATGCCAGATTAAACTTTATCACCTTGTCCCTCCTTATGCTGCCCACATCCTGTGCTTAATACCAAGTGCACCGAGTACAAACTCAACAGACACTGAAAAGGAGCTTTTTAATGCCCCAAATTTTATGTTTCCTTGTGGATAACAATTCCAGCTCTCCCTTCTCTGGTTTTGATGACTTTGTCCCTGGAGACTGAGCTGACTGCAGTTTCTAAGACTTCGGTCCATCAGTGGTGGTGCTTCCTAGTAGCTGAAAGTAAAAGAAAGAAAAAAAGAAAGAAAGAAATCAGTGAACCTTGTTGCAAAATGTAAATGAGGTCAAACAGTACACAGTGGAGGCTCATTTGCCGTCTACATGGTAAGAAGAGGAAATGACTACAATTAGAGCATAGATAATTCTAGAATGTGAGAGGTAAGAGGCACTTTAGAAGCCAGCTGGCCCTTGAATCTTAGACCATAACATTTGCCATTCTACAAGTTGGGAGGTGTGTCCCCTCAGTCCACCTTGCAGAAGCCAGCGCCATTTGTTCACACAGCAGGCACTGATCGCACCGCAAAACCCTCTCATGTTCACAGGAAAGCATTCGATCCAAGAGAACTGGGGGCTTGCAGAAAAATGTTTGTTTTTAGAATAGATCCTTGATCGTAAACTGAAAGTGGCAAAAATAGGTTCAGAAAGAAAAAAAAGTACACCTTGGTGGTTACAGAATAGACAGGGGGATGTTAAGAAGAGCAAAGGGGGCCCTGGCTGGTAGCACAGTGGATAAGGCACTGGCCTGCGAACCCAAAGGTCGCAGGTTCGATTCCCCAGCCAGGGCACATAACCAGGTTGGAAACCAGGTCTCCAGTCAGGTCTGTGGCTGGAGGCAGGTGAAACGCAACCATACATTGATGTCTCTCTCCCTCTCTGCCTCTCTCCCTTCCCCTCTTTCTAAAAATAATGAAATAAAATCTTAAAAAAAATAAATAAAATAAAATCCATTAAAAAAAAAAAGAAGAACAAAGGAAATGGTGAAGCCAAAGAACTTACGTGCATGACACATGGACATGAACTAAGGGGGTCATTGCTGGAGGAAATGGGGTACTGGGTGGAGGGGACAAAAGGGGAAATTGGGACAACTGTAATAGCAAAATAAATAAAATATATTAAAGATAAAAAACAAATAAATAAGTGGGTTCAGAATTCTGTGTTTCACAATAAAAAGTAAAGGCCCTTCCTTAGGACAGTAGAAGAACCATTTTTCCAAGAACTTCTAGTTCACCATCATGAGAAACTGAAGCACATTTCTCCTGATGCCTGTTTGTTTCAAATAACCAGTGTTATAACTGCAATAAACCTAATTTCAATAAAACCTGTTGTTTTGTTGGCTATTTACACCAAGTGTAGAAGTTACCTGAGAAACTTGTTTTAAAATGTCACAGGCTCCATAATACACACCCATCCTTTTAGAGAGCAGTTGTTTTCTTCTCTGAAAGCAATTATTTATGGTTTAGAAGCAGCTGCAAAGCTGGATGGGTGTTAACAGGTTTTTTTTTTCCTAGGGCTGTGCTTTTTAACATAGAATAAGAGGGATTATAGACCAACATCATTTTATTTCCCTCTAGGTGGCTGTGGGTGAGGCATACAGCAATTTTCCCCACCAAGAAGGGAGAAAAAGGAAGGGAAAGTCATAGGATTGGGCCTCCCCTGAAGCACTCCACACTGACTTATAAACAAATCCAGGTTTATTTACTTACAATGAATTAAGTCCAAAATTCTACTTGTAGTTATCTTAAATATTGGAATACAGATGAGTTTTATTTCAGAAGTGGTTGGTTCACATGACTACTTGGAATCAGCTGTTCGTGTCTCAGCCACCACTGACTGTGTGACTTTGGACAACCTACTTAAGCTCTCTGGGCCAGTTTCCCCCCCTGGAAACTAGGGATAGTATTTACATCATAGGATGGTTGTGTGGATGAAACCAGAATATTCTTCTGTTGTGCGCAGTGCAGAAGGCACCCAACAAGTGGTAGGCTTTTAGAATTGGCCAAATCTGTCTCATTTCAAGAGGATGGTGTTTATACGGAGCCATAGTGGTGTCGAGAGGGAGAGTGGCAACTTGTACCTTGTGTGATCTTAGCATGAATTTTCTTTTTTCCCTCTAACAGGAAAAGAGCCCAGAGAACTGGGTGGATATAACAGTTTCTGTGATTCCCAGCTGCAGAGTAGTGTGATTATAGAGGAACATCTTGCTGCTGCTCCAGCTACAGAGAAATAAGCCAGAGCAGGCAGGGCAGCTGGGTTTTAGGTGTCTGAGCATGAAGAATAGCATGACATCCAGTAAGCCTCCCTGTGCAGGACCCTTCCAGGTAACTCATTGTTGACTAGCAGTTTTATACAAAAGCTAATGCAAGTGAAAACACAAGTTAACTTGTGTAGCGAACTGTATTCATCTCATTAAGTTGTGAGCAGTGGTTTGGTTCATGACTGGAGGCCCTTGTTCAAACAGAAATGGATGAAACCACATAATCTAGGACCATAAGATCTGTCTCAGCTACTCTTGGTGTTACAAAGGGCTCAGGCTAGCATGTCCTCAGGGGAAGTTGTGAGAGTTTGGGGAGGCAGAGGGCAGTAATGCACCTGTAGGGTTATCCGCTGACACAAGCTTTTCTGGAGACTTTGTTCTCTTTAGGCACATGGTATACATGAATATTTGAAAGGAACCAAAAAAGAAAGAAATAGCCCACTGGCCAGTATTTTCTTTAAGCTGAGCTCTTGTTCCTTCAAACCAATTCATTTAGTGCTAGTCTTCTCCACTTCCACGTATTTTTTTTTTAAGATTTTATTTATTATTTTTAGGGAGGAGGGAAGGAAGAGAGGCAGAGAGGGAGAGAAAGATCAGTGTATGGCTGCCTTTTATCTGCCTCCAGCTATGGACCTGGCTGGAGACCTGGCTTGCAACCTGGTTATGTGCCCTGGTTGGGAATTGAACCAGCAACCTTTGTGTTCCCAGGCTGGCACCCTATCCACTGTGCTACCAGCCAGGGTCCAACTATTATTTTGTTTATTTAAAAAGAAAATGTTTCTTATACCATGACTGTCAGCCCAAGTGAGGGAGGCAGAGGTTGTGGCACGTGCTTGTGGACACCAAACTGTAACTGTGCTCAGCCTTTCCTGCCGTGCACTCCCGAGCTGCAGGCGTTCAGGCCCTCACGCATTGGCTGATGCAGTTCTGCCGTGATGCCACGGTGGTCTTCTGAGCAAAACTGCTGCACCATGCTGGCCACAGAGGGCAAAGTTCAAAACAAACTTTGATGACTCAGACCTTTAAAAAATAAGTCCTGTTCCTGATTATACTGCTCTGTGATCAGGAAACAACTCTTATTATTTTTCCTTCTTTTCCCTTTAAGCCCTGGCTGGTAGCACAGTGGATAAGGCACTGGCCTGTGAACCCGAAAGTTGCAGGTTCGATTCCCCAGCCAGGGCACATAACCAGGTTGCAAGCCAGGTCTCCAGTCAGGTCTGTAGCTGGAGGCAGGCGAAACGCAACCATACATTGATGTCTCTCTCCCACTCTACCTCTCTCCCTCCCCCTCTTTTATTTATTTATTTATTTATTTATTTAAACTTTTATTTTTATTTATTTATTTTTAAAGATTTTATTTCATTATTTTTAGAAAGAAGAGAAGGACAGAGGCAGAGAGGGAGAGAGACATCAATGTATGGTTGCTTTTCACCTGCCTCCAGCCACCGACCTGACTGGAGACCTGGTTTGCAACCTGGTTATGTGCCCTGGCTGGAGAATCGAACCAGCGACCTTTGGGTTCGCAGGCCAGTGCCTTATTCCCCCTCTTTCTAAAAATAATGAAATAAAATCTTAAAAAAAAAAAAGATGAGGTTATTTTCTGGGAAATGGCTGGTGTTTGCTTAGGTACTATTACCGCCCTAGAAAAGCAAAGCAACCTTGACTTAGTGATGGACTTCCTTCTTCCTTGGTGTAGACATAGGTCCCCAGTGACTCATGACTCAGGAGAGGTGCATGAGCTCAGATGTCCATGAGCATCCAGTGATGGCCTCTATTGCATGCATTTAGCCATTTTGCTCCTTTGCGTTTCTGCCCTGGAAGGATAGTGCCTGAAAGAATGACTACTATTACTTGCCAGGGTGAGAGACTGTGTCAACAGGGAGCCTTCTGAGGCAGCAGGGGGTCCCTGCCCTGTGTGCCCCATGGGGCGGCTTGAGAATGTTATCCTCTGGGCAGCCACAGAGGTGATAGGACCTATGAAACTTTGAACTTGTCTAGTGTGCTGCTGTATTTTAGGGCTCATCGGGGGCCGTAACTCCCAACTTGACTGCATGGCAGAATCAACTGGGAAACTTGGTACAAAAGGTGCAGACTCCTGGGGCCTTACCTAGCGCCCCATCACAGACATCCCCGGGCCTGGGGACTTGTATTTTAACAAGCTCTCCCAGGTAGCTGATGCGCAACAAATGCACGAAACCCCTAACCTGGAAGACTACTTTTAATGTCTTACTGTACAAAGATTATTCAGACAGCAGATACCTTGATTTGTTGGTGTTGTTCTCTTTTTTCCTTTTTTTTTTTTTTTTTTGGCAGTGGCGAGAATAAACTTGGAAAGTACAGAGTAACTTTGAAAGCTTTAAAGTTTAAAGATTGAAATGAACACCTGTGTACTCATTCTGAGAAATAATGAAGTGGTTTTTCAAGTAGGTCCTCACTGGCTTGAAAAACAATGACCAATAACCAGGTCAAAAACATAAAATGAAAACCAAAATCGATAGTTCTGTGAAGCAGAGACATTGGGGCATCTGCTCAGTGTTTGCTAAGTGAAAATGTAGAATTCGAATCATTGCAATGCTGACAGCCTGCTGACTTGACATCTGTCTTTGCTTGTAGGTCACTGACAAGGGGTGGGTGTCCTCTTTTTTTAAAATTGTCACATATTGGGAGGAGCCCCAGGCCTGAGACTCTGAGTTGCCAGGTGGCCTGTGTTCCCTACCCCAGGCCTCACTCCTTGTCCTGAGGTTATGGCACCTCCAGGAATTGATCCTGTTCTCAGAACACCCCCTCACCCCTCTCATTTTATAATGCTGGGAAATGGGAAAATGGAGAACAGACTATTTTTTTCTTTGAGGCCACCTTTTTGTAACTTCTTCCTTCCTTCTCCTCCCCCTCCGTTAGTCTTTACATATTGAATTGTGCTAATACTTGAGATTCTCTTCCCTATTTCTGAATTCTGGCCAGTTTTCAACTTACCATTATAATAAATTCCATTCATATGAAAATGATGAATAATAGCGTCTGCTACTGATGACACATACTAGGTCAACATACCAATTTTAGTAGAGTCACTATTTATTCCTCTCAGTTTAAATATTAGACCAGGGATGAACAAGAATGAAAATGTACTCATTTGGGTCTTGCCTCAGTCTTCCTATCTACCCATCCCTCCTCCACCTTGGCTGCCTGAATCTAGTCACACATCTTCCAGCCTCACAATTTGAGAAAGGGGCAGATGAAGGAGGTGGTTGGTGACTTGTGGAGACAGACAGCAGGGACAGAGAACTAACCATTTCTGTCTTCCTGTGCATAGCTAGACTCTGAATTCCCTACAAGCATATCCACTCCTAATTTTACCCCTCAATCAGTTTTTTGTAAGTTTTGTTCCCCTTTGTGGTTGCCTTACCTTTTGTATATTCATGACAATAAATAGTATGCTATGTCACTGTAATAGAGTGCTAGGGCTGCCATAACAAAATATCCCAGACTAGGTGGCTCTTAAACAATAAAAATTTATGTCTTACAGTTCTGGAGGTTGGAAGGCCAAGATCAACATACCTGTAGGTTGAGTTTCTCCTGAGGCCACTCTCTTTGGCTTACAGACACCCTTCTTGTTTTCTCACATGGTCTCTTTCTCTAGTCACATAATGGGTTAGGACTTCAATACATGAATTTGGGGTAGGGGACAGAATTATCTTAATAACAAACTTCTTTGTAAAGGGTATTATAAATAGCACTCTTTTTGTTATTGTTAATGGTTTGTATCTAGCTAGCTAGCTAGCTGTATCTATCTAATCTTCAGAAACCAGGGTTATTTTTTTACTTTAAGTGATCTTTTGAAGAGATTAAAACATGAGAAAAAGTTTTAAGTATTTATCCTTTTATTTACTATATTTGGAGGCTCTTCCTTCTTTAGGTAGACCCAGCAAGTATTTTTTGACCCTCAGCCTGAAGAACTTCCTGTAATATTTCTTATAGGTTAGAGCTGCTGGCAACAAATTCTCTCAGCTCTTTTTTTTTTTTTTTTAATTCAATCTCAACATGGCTTCTTCTTTATATCCTTAGTTGTAGGACTTCTGTTCAACAGGTGGATTGTTCTATAATTTAGTTACAACTTTGATGTGGTCACAGTATCTACCTACTTCACCGTATTGACCCTCCCCTAGCTTCTCCCCCCCACCCAGCTTCTTTTGTGGTGTGTGTGTGTGTGTGTGTGTGTTTGTACCTTGTGTCTGTGTGTCCAAATCTCTTCTTATAAGAACACTGATCAGATTGCATTAGAGACCATTCTAAAAGCTCATTTCAATAAATCACCTCTTTAAAGATCCTTCCCTAACTAGTCTCATTTCAAGGTACTGGGGGTTGGGACTTCAACATTTTAATTCTGGGGGATCACAGTTCAGCCTGAAACAATCTGGATGCTTTAGACTTCAGTTAATACTTCAGGTTAGTGACTGCCAACTAACAATGGTTTGAATAGGAAAGGCATTAAGTTATCTTACACGAAGAGCTGGAGTTGGACCAGGTTCTTATCATTCTTCTGTTCAGCAATCCTTAGCATGTTAACATTTTACTACAGACTTGCCACCTCTTGGGCAGAAAATGGTTTTCTCAGCAACAGCTATTTCCATCCCCCACTACCTTATCCGAAGGCAGGAAGTGTGTATGAATGTGTGGGGGAGGGGTGGGACACAGAGGGGGCCACAATACATCTGTTCTCTTGCCACGGCTGTCTCTTTCCATCAGGGGGTAAAATCTTTCCTGCAGCTCCTTCTGGCCTCATTGGCAAGAACTGAGTCTCAGCTGCAAGAAGGTGCTTGGTGGGTGCTGAGGGAATGTCCACAGTGGGAGCGATGGTGCCGATAGGAAGAAGGGACCATGGCGTGATGATTGGGGTACCCAGTTACACCTGCACTAGCCAGACCCAGCCTCCCGTGCCCTAGAAGCTGTCTAGTTAAGGCCGTCACTATTACTGACATAAAAATAATCCCAATTTTTATTGGAATGAAAACTCAACTACCCAGGATAAGTAGTTGGGAGAAAAACAAGACAAAGATGTGGAAGGTGTTGAATATTACACATACTTAATTACTACTAAGAGGATTTATAAAAATAGCACTACTTCAAACGTCTTCATCCTACGTTCAAACCTGGAAGCTGTCCATCAAGTAAAGTATCCTTTATGCTTTTTGAAATGTTCATAACCCCAGTGAGAGTAATCATGACAAACATTGATTTAGTTCTTAGGATGAGCAAGTGCTTCGTACACATTTCAGTTCATCTTCCTATGGGCTCATGAGGAAGGTGTTACTGTTAATCCATGTGACAGATGAGGGTTGTAGTTGGGGAGGTTAAGTAACCTGCCGCAGGTGCCTGGCCAGGCCGGGACTCACTCCTGGCGGCTCAGGAGCCTCGCCTCCTAGGCTCTGAACCGCTGCAGAGTTTGAACCTCAACACAATGCTGTAAACTCCCTCCTTTCCTGAGACCTCTCAATGCTGGTTACCTCTCCAACACTCAGGGTCTACTTATGTCTTGTGTCCTGATTTTATTTTTCACATTTTGTTTTCTTCAGTTGGGAGGGTGCCCAGCGGACGGTCACTCACTGGTGACCTTCAACAAGTCACTAGTCTTCTCTGCCAGATGCAGAGTGAGACAGAGGGTGCAGGGCCATGTCCCAGCTCTGAGGGTCTGTCATTTATGGACCTGTTTCCATCTGCAGATTGTACCAGAACTCCTGTTTATTTCAGCTGTAATTTACATTTCAAAATAAGGGAGTGACATCCAGAATCAACGGGAGAGGCACTTCCCAGACTGAAAGGATAACATCGATCTCCTGTTTCATATTAGGAAGAAGTTGGGCAACTTGAATCACTCGGAGAAATGTCTTCACATCTTTGTGTGGCTCATGCAGCAGGGTGGCAATCTGTGCGCTGGCGGATTTGTCCCCGGGTTATAGTGTCTCTGTACGAGGCAAATTTTGTAAAAGCTGGGACTTCTCCATGGTCATTGTGCTGAGGCCATTCCCTGCAGAAAGCTTGGGTGGAGGGGAATGGCCTTTGTGGATGGAGTCAGTGCTGAGTGTGCTTCCCATCTGTGGCGCCCATGCCAGGAGTGCAGAGCAGCCGCTGTTCCTACGGCCCATTTCCAGTGCAGACCTTGGGAGAGCCTGTGGGTCTTCACCTGGTTCCTGAACTCACGAAGCTCAACTCCCTGGGGGAGGCAGTTCACTTAGATTTTAGCATGCTTAAAGTTTGGGTGAAACTGTTTTGTTCTGTTGTTTTCTTTTTTTTTTTTTTACTACTGTTGCTCATAATTTACACAGGGAGCTAAGTAGGGGAGTAAGGGAGGTAAATTCCTTGTCCAATTCTGGGGACTTGAAGCTGCCTGAGGTTGGTATGTTGAGTGCTTGCTGTACAGCTTTGACCCAGTGATTAATGTCATGTCTCTGAGAACCCAGCAGCCTTCTGCAATTCCAGTGGGCATCCAAGAATTATTCTGCATTTCTGAATCAAGATTGCCTTTGAGATATTTTGGAGCCCATCCCTTGCTATGTAAGCTTTCAAAAATATTTTCAGATGTTATAAGGCACATTTAATTTAAACAATGCAGGTAAAAGAATTTACCTTAAACATGAGGAGGTGGTTGAAACAACAGTCTTTCCTAAGATGCTGACTCCCAGCTGATCTGCTGCTGGGCCCCTTCACTCCTCTACACCTTGTGGTCTTTTCCAGCACTTGGAGTTTACTGTGCTGACACCTACATCTTAACACTTTAAAAAAAAAAAAAAAAAAAAACAAAACTTTTAATTGTAAAACAAAGCACCAACACTGAAACAAGTCACACAAGACAAATGCACGCTCTAGTGAATTCTTATAAGGCAATCACACCTATAATGATCACTCAGGTCAAGAGATAGAACTTTGCCAGCTGCCCCTAAAGTACCTCTATATATCCTGTCCCAATCACATGCCCTCTGTCTCTCCAAAAGTAAATGCCTGCTGTCCCAACTCTTATAGTAATCACTTCCTCGCACCTCTTTATGGATTTATCTTCCAAGTGAGCAGACTGACCCACTGTAGTTGTCTTGCCCATTTCTCAAAAATGTGATGCTTCTTATAAATCTCCTTTAATCTACAGAGTTCCTTAATCATTTAGAACATATGATTTTTTGGTTGACAGGCCTGGACTATTTGATTTGTAGAGTTTCCCACAGTCTTGATACCAAGAAAGAGGCACACTCATGGTGCAGTTCAACTTGTTCCTTTGCCTTCTATTTCCTGCATCTGGGTCCAGGGGTTTAATTAGACTCAGGTTTAATCCCTTTGGTGAGATTACAGGTGCTCTTATATCCTTTCACTGGGGGCATATGATGTCTGGTTTTTCCCATCCTTTTTGGCATTAGCAGCTATTGTTCCTCACTGTCTAGACTGATTAATTCATTAGTAATTACAGAATGGTGATATTATAATTCTACTGTTTTGATTTTATTTATTAGCTGGAATAATTTATAAGGATAGTCTCCTCTTTCATCTGTTACTTGATTACCCATTAGTACAGTTCACACAGAAAAGGCAGGAAAAATGCATGATTCTTTCCTCTGACTTGTCCAATTTTCAAGAATTAGTTTCTTGTTAGTCTCAGAAGTTGACCACTTGATTTTTATGAATTGATAATATTTTGGAATTAAATCTATTTGATGAGTTTCAAGCCATTAAAATGTAATTTTTATTTCCTAAGACTGAAAAAGTGTCATTTCTGACCCATGGGAGACTGTTCTAATTAGCTCCTGAGACCATCTGACACGACCGAAATAATATTTTATAGTTTCTGTATTATCTGGTATATTAAGGTGACTTAGGCTTGTGTTGTACCTGGAATCAACCATTTCTTCAATAATCTCTGGTTTCTTTTAATGAGAACAGTATTTTAGGGCCATGATCCAGACACTAGGGATGATCATGCACTGGAATGGTCATTGTTTCCAGGCCTTTTCACTGGGTAGTGCTGGGAAAATACATACATACACATGCATACATTTACATACAAACATACAAAGGTATAATACATTATGCATTCATATTGATATTTCCAAGCCAAGACCAAGACTGAGGGGGTTTTTGTTTATCCTCTTCTATATGCCATTTAGATTTCCTTTCTTTCACACTTAGAATTCTAGTTTTTTAGCCACCAGGAAGATAGAATATTTTTTAATTATTTGATTGGGCTGTCAGCAGTGTCCTTATTTCTACTGATAACTATATATGACCTGCTTATTATCATTCCTTATATCAGAGTCTTTAGACATTGTGATTGAAGCCCTTTCCACAGTAGATTCGTTCTGCAGCGCTCACGGGAACAATATTCACTAATATTCTGATAACACTTTAAAACCTTTAATCATAAGTCAGTTTTGTTGGCTATAACATCCTTGTCCACATTTTCTTTCTTCAAGAATATTAAATATGTTACTCGATTTACTTCCAACCAAGTATTGTCAAAAAGTCAGATAATCTGCTATTCTATCCCTTGATATCAGGGATCCTCAACCTCTGGGCACCAGTCCAGGCCTGTTAGCAACCTGGCCACACAGCTGGAGGTGAGCTTGAATGTAGCACTTGAATCATCCCGAAACCATCCCCGTAACCTGGCCTATGGAAAAATTGTCTTCCATGAAGTCCCAGGTGCCCAAAAGGATGGGGCCACTATTCTATATGACTTATTCTTTTAGCACTTTTGAGAGCATCAACTATCTATTCCCTTGATTCTGCTAGCTACCTACCATTCCTGTACAGTGATTAGTGAGCAATTATGTTACCAAGTCCAAGTTTATGACCTGGCCAACTGTCCCTCCTATTAATTCAGAATAATTATTCTCAGTACCTAACGTTTTTAATCTTTGTAACCTCACCTGTATCTTGTAAAGCATATGTAGCATTAGCACTAAATATACACTCGTTTATGAACGATGTGAAAGGATGTGGTTTTTCTCCTTTCCTTTTTAGCCTTTCAGAAACTTCCCCGCCCCCTTGATTCTTTTCCTCCATTCAGTGACTTTAACTCAGACACAGCTGTGCTCACTGAGGCGGGCTCTCTGCTGAGCAGAGGTGTGTGTGTGCCGCACCCATTGGTCTCAGGTTGTTCCTGTCCTCAGAGTGGCAGGCTGTCAGACCCTGTGGTCATGTTACTGGGTTTCCAGGACCAGCATGCAGAGTGTCTGGCTCTACACTGAATGCCACTGTGGTTTCCATGCCTGTTGATCTCCCTGGTGTGGGTTTTAGGTAGGGTTCGTGGAAGCAATGACCTCTCCTTGTGAATTTTTTTTTTTTTAATTCATTCATTCTTTATTTATTTTTAAAAGATTTTATTTCATTATTTTTAGAAAGAGGGGTAGGGAGAGAGGCAGAGAGGGAGAGAGACATCAGTGTATGGTTGCGTTTCACCTGCCTCCAGCCACAGACCTGACTGGAGACCTGGCTTGCAACCTGGTTATGTGCCCTGTCTGGGGAATCGAACCTGCGACCTTTGGGTTCGCAGGCTGGCACCTTATCCCCTGTGCTACCAGCCAGGGCTCCTTGTAAATTTTAAGGCCCAGTCCCCAGACTATCCAAGTTCACCACCTGCCCTTTCCTTTCTTGGCTGACCTTTTTGCTTTGCACTTTTTACCCACCAGCATCCATGGCCGGATATCAGACTGGGACCCCTAGGCCCACATGTGACCTCTGATGCATTTTGTTTAGCATGCACACTGTGTTTTTGTTTTTTAAAATTTTTAGTGCATATGTGCCAGGTTGGCCCAGCACCTGCTGCTCGCTGTTGTTTTATCCCTGTCATTTATCTGCCTGCCTCCTATTGACAGTGCGGATGTGGCCTCCGCCACAAGCTCTCCTACTTCTCAGCTTATGTGTTAAATGGGCAGGACCTTGGATTGCGTGACTTTATGGCTGGTCTGTACTAGTCCAGCAATGTCCTGGTTCTGATTCATATTTGGTCCCGGTCTATGGGCCATGCAGAATTTCTACTCCAGTCCTCTGCAGTATCTTAGTACCATGTAATTAGCAGGAGAAAAGGAAAAGATAAAACAAAAACAATATTATGATACATAGTTTTTCAAAACTATGGTGTGAATAGTCCAGATACTGGAACAGTGGCTCTTCCCCAATGGATTGAATGCTGACTGAGCTCTTATTTCAGGTATGAAGAGGAAATAGTGAAGCCTCGTAGCCTTGCCCACACCAGGGGCATCTCACAAAAACAGAGAGCCAGTGACAGGGAAAAGCCACGATGGCATGATAAAAAAAAATTTTTTTTTTGTTTTAGAAATGTCAAATATTATTACCTTTATTCCATGCATCACAATTCTCAAGCAGAGATAACTGCTGGCTTTTACCAAAAGGAATTTAGTGTCCTGACTGGGAATTGAACCAGCGACCTTTTGGTTCATAGGCAGGCACTCTAGCCACTGAGCAACACCAGCCAGGGCAGCCTGAGACATTTCTGATTGACCCACTGTTCTGTTCTTGGTCAGCAGCCCTGAGCCAGCAGCTGTAGACAAAGGCTTTCCTCTCCTGAGGCTGAGTCCATGGGAAGCAGATCACCAGCTTCACCCGCCTGAGTGCATTTTTCCCCCAGATCTAGCGTTTCCAGTGAAATAGTTCTGGGGATGATTCTTTGCTCCCAGGATTTTCCACAGATTCCCCACAGGTAAATATGGACTTGGGTAAAAACGTAACCATTTTCTATTCTGCTTTTAGTTACTCAACAGAAATCATGCTGAAAACCCCCTTTTTTCCCCCCTCCTCCTAGCTGCCTTTTGCGTTTTTGCTTTTTGTCTCTCTGCCCCTGTGTGGGCCAGCTGTGGTGGTGAGATTCAATGTTTATTGAACACTTACCATGTGCCATTCATTGTACTTAGAGGTTATATACATTGCCAAATCCTAGGTTCTGCAGTTACTCTCCCCATTTCAAAGATGAGGAAACTGAGAACATGAGAGTTGAAGTGCTTCCCCATGGTCAGAAGAATAGCTGATAGTCACATCCATTGGTTCTCAGCCACATTGCTATACATCCTCATGCAGAAACACAGACTTCAACGAGGCAACTTGCAGGCATTTGACATGGGTCAGTTACAGAGCTGGGTTCCAGAGCTTGGAGAGTGGAGCCGCCTGCTCTATGATGTTTACATCTTGAACACTCTTCTCAGGAGCTTTTTGAGATCCCTGATTTAGACTGCAGTATGAATGGGAGAGGGTGTGGGGAGTTACACAAATATGGCTCAGAGACTCACAGCCTGGAGTAGTTCCAGGTTTAAAAATCCCATTGTCAGTGCAGTGGACAACTTGACAACTCCCTGTCTTACTGATAACCTTCCAGCAGTGTTAGCTAACACCTCAGCAAGGGGCTTAAGAGAGGTGAAACTCATGTGTGTCAATTCTGAAATTTGTTAGACATTCTAGTGAATCTGGAGGAGAAAGAAGTTCAAATTATTTAAAATAAAGTTTTTGAAATTTCCACTTTGTGCTGTCTTTACGTGTATTCTCACATGGTCTTTTCAGCATTGTTATTTCTATTCAGGGGAATATTCTAGACAAATTTTGCTTACTGGTCTTTCTAAAAATAATTAAGCAAAAGATGCAGATGGTATTTGGTTTTATGCAATTGGAAAAGCTCTGGACAGACTTGGGAAAGGTGGGCTGTGCAGGGACTGGCCGTGATATTCAACCCGCTAGGTCATGCTGAATTTAAGAAATGGAAGACTAGTTGCTTCTAATCCGGCTCTGAAATTCTGCAGTTTTGACTGTTATCACCTGCACATTTTATTGTCATCTTAAGCATTGTCATTAGGAAGACTGAAGCCACAGATAGAGCAAGCATGGCAGTGCCTGGGATCCTCTGCTAGGAAGGCTTGCCCAGGTATGGGATGAGGAATTCTGCACTAGCAGCTCAGGGTGGGAAGCCAGGAGACTCCAAGGATATAAATTGAGATAAAACTCCTGTGAGTAAATTTATTTTTAGATTATCTTTGTGTTCCTCTTCATTGCTAAGATAAGTGATCATTAATTATAGCAACAGGAGAAAATTTGCTGAATTATGTCTTACACAACAGATCACAGCTGTGACTCTAAGAGGCTGATACAGAGGACCACAGGCAAATTCAATTTTGAATAAAAAGAGTTCATTATAATGTTGTTTTTAAGAATGAACAAGACAAAAACTCTAAACAACTTAAATATAATTCAGCAGCTTAAATACATTATGGCACTTCCTTGAGGTGAAACATTATGCAGCTTTAGAACAAGGTGGCCCTCTGTTTTCAATATCCGGGAGATACTGAAAGATCTCCCAGAGAGATTAAGTAAAAAAGCAAAATAATGATCTCATTATGTTTAAAAACGTATTATATGTTTGAGAGTGCATAAGCAACTTTTTTAGGAGCATGAACAATATACTATTAATAGTGGAACTATGGGTTGGGGGAGGGGAAAGGAGTGTGACTTTACATTTTATACCTTCTATAGTGGTTAAATTTCATAGCACGCATTTGGTAAAGGACAGAATTTAAATTTCAGTTGAGTTTTTGAGGCATTCTAACCCTTCCTCAGAAAAATCTGTACTAACAGAGCACACTCATAAAGCAAGATGCTGTCTCTAAACCGTTTAGGCTCGGAACATTAGCTAACTCGCCCATTCCACCTCCCAGCTTTACTGTACTCTTCTGAACACGCAGCTGTCTGCTTACTGTGTCCCTCCAATCCCAAATAATTGTCAGCTTTCAATGTCTATCTAAAACAAGTACAAAGAGCAATAAAGCAGTCACCAGGCAGGCACTCGGGCAGCATTTTGAGGGCCTGTTGAACGCCAGGCACAGTGCTGCCCCAGGGGCTGGTAGGTGACAGGCATGCTTTTCAGAGACTGTGTCTGACATCTCACCTGTCGGATTAAATACTGCAGCAAATGTAAGGCTCCTGGCCCAGGCCCCAAAGGATAATATTTGCTCGCTTGCCTCACCCTTTTCTGCGCGGTCAAGGCAGGGTCTGACCCCGTTACTCTTCCGCCTGATCCCTTTGGCTCTCATTCCTAACCTTCGCAGTGTTCTAGACCGCACCCAACTCTTCCCCAATTTTGTCTTTGTGGGGTGAAGCCCCCTGCCCTGCAGTGATGCCCCTCATTTCTCTTTCCTAGACAAAATGAGACTATCCTTCAGGATCCAGTTCAAATGTTGCCTCTTCCGAGCAACCTTTCCTGGTTCTAATCTTTCCCAGGAAAGAATAAGTCTGGAAGTCATTGCCTCCTCTTAAGAATTTGAATAGCTTCTTCTGGCCTCCCTATGTTTACGTTGTATCTATCATTTGTGGCGTTTTACCTTAGTGTGCAGCTGTCCCTGCACTTGGTCCCACTTCTCAAGGGCAGTAACTAAGTTTCATTCATCTCAGGGGCTCATCTCTTTACTCCATGTTCTCAGAAATGGGTATTAATGAATGACTATTTTTGTGATTTGCCCAAGTATCCTTTGTACTTTTACTAAAAGAATTATTTTAGTTTTAGACCCACCCCCCAAAAAAAAAAAAAAAAAAAAAGAAGAGGAGGAGGAGGAAAGAAAAAGAAAAATTTAAAACATCCACTGTACCGGGTTAAGCAGAGTTTCTTCCAGGGGAAAGAAACTTAGAAATTGTGGAATTGCTACCTGTAAATAATTTTTAGGAATTGACATGCAGGCATCTATCTAAGATGGCCCAGGCCAGTCACCACCCTTTACATGAGTAACTGGCTTGGAATTCCTTTTCTGATAAAGTGAGATCCTATCCTGATAATTTAATGGAAGCAAACAAACTACACCCATTATTAAGAAAACCACAGTGGAAGTAAGGGAGTTTTAGAAAGAAAAAAAAAATTAAAACAAAACCCCGTCAGGTTATAGATGTAGTGAGAAAACAACTTTTCATATTTCTTTCCATTCTTACCCATAGTTACCTATTATAGCTGTGATCATATTATACATGTATGTAGTGCAGTGTTCTGCTTTTATCTTAACATTGTTTCCTACACTGTTTCCTGCTTTTTAAGGACATTTGATTCTGTTTCTCAATGAAACGTCAAGTTCAGTTGAATTACTGTTCTTGAGCAAGACATGGAGACTATAAAACAAAGATGTAGCCTGAAGGAGTGTCAGCATTGTAGATTTTTATTTTTTTATGTAGAGCATTGTATATTTTTAAAAGACATGATCTGATTCTCGTGTTGCTGAAATGTATTGGATCAGAATCGTAATAAAATATTAACTTGATTGAAGTTTGCAGCACAGTAAATGAGATTAAGATCCTGAGCCACTTTGAAATGTTTTCTTGAATGAAACAGGCATCTTTAACAGATTAGACAGTGTTTACCCAAGCAATGGTTCTTTATTTACAAAGGCTTGTTGGGAGCAGCTGGAAGACAGCTTTCCCTTATCAGCAGGTTTGTATAACCAGCCCCAAGTTGTTTGCTAATGATTCCAGGTCTGCAACACTAGTAGGATGGAATAATTTTACATGGAAGAATCAATCTCTAGTCTATTTTAGAAGAAACTAATCTGACTGAGCCTGTTGCAATGAGGTGTGTTTAACATATGGAAATCATTAGGCTCAATACCAGACTCTCTTTGAGGTTTCTGGATACAGTCCGCAAAGAGAAAGAAGGGCGCTTAAAACTAAACTTCACAGAATTCCAACAAGCACTACATACTCATTCCTGGAACTCAGTCTTCTTGCTTTGGCCCTCAGCTAAACTGAGTAGAGTTTTACTCCCTTTGTTAACTTGAAGTCACATTCACCCCTTTTTGCAATGAGAGCCAAGTGTTATGTAACATGTTTTGTAGCTTTCCTATGTAGGAAAGCTACATAGGACTTATGCTACTTCTATCATAAGTCCAAATTATTAATACAAATATTAGTTCAAGGTAATTTACCTCTGGGCCAGGTTACCTGTTAGGAATTAGTATATTTTATAATTATCTTAGTCTACTATACTTACTGTGTATAATCTCCTATAATTTAGCATAGGGTTAATGATCACATTTCTTTGTGTTTCCTAAAGGGGTAACTGCATCTTTGCATGATTCTATAAAAGGACCCATGAAAGAGCGGTCGTGTCTTGTTCTGTTTCCATCTATGAATTAGAGAGTCCCAAGAAGACCTATGAGAAGGTCTTTGTTAAGACCATGTGGACATAAGAAATGTCCAAACCTGTGCAGAATTTTTATAAGAGTATTTGAGCCAAACTGATGACACCTGCCAGGGAGCAAGCTCTCAAATGCTCCTGAGAATAACAGTTTTGCAGCTTCTTTTATGCATCTGAAATGGAAGGAACATAATGAAGATTGCGGGGAGGCAGGAGAAAGCATGTGCTCTCTTGAGGGTAGTTATGACTTATTTCAAAGATGTATTCACCTAGATGCACAGAAACAACAGACAAGACTTGATTAAAGCAAAAAATATGCCTTTTACTAAGGAAGTTATATACCTGGCGAGTGACTGCTCACCTTGACCTGTCCAGTTAGGAATTTATGATCCCCTTTTTTTTTGGCCTGCAGCCCTAACAGTCCTGGATTTCAAAGAGGACTTGCATTGGGCTGTAATTCTCATTTAAATATTGGAGGATTCTAAAGAAATGTCACTTAGAAACCTATGAAATGCCTTCAGTTCCTGGGGTAGGGTCAGGGACCAGGTGCTTAGAACAGGGATTCCACCAGGGTTAGGCTGCTTAGACAAGACTGACAGCAAACCCTTGCTGTGTTACTGCCAGTCTCTTCCCTCCTGCCCATCCCTGACTCTTCCTGCCCTGCCTCCTGTTTCTCACCTGTGACCCTGCTAAGCTGCTCTTGCCTGGGATAAATTAGGAATGTCAAGGGGCGTGGGGAGGAACAGGGGCGGCAAGTCCTGAGACAGAGGTGAGACAGGGCACTCTGTATTTCTGGCAGTGGTTCCTAAAGGCCAGGGCTGGGATCAGAGTCCAAACTACCAGCTGCTACCATCTCTACACTTCCAAGACCTTGAGGTAAAAATAAGTAAGTAAAACAAATTTAAAATGACAGAACCATCCAGAACTTATATGAGCTCAGCCCAAGGAACAACGCCAATAGTTTCATGTAGTTTTTCTTTTAATTTATCATTAAGTCAATCAACTAATGATGATTAAGTGTCTTACTAAAGCATGCAGAGAATTGAAAAATTGCAAAGATAATCCTTTCCCTCTGGGAAATGTCAGTCTGGTTCTAAGAAAAAGTTAGAATGCAAATATCAGATGGGTTTTTGTTTCTAGTGCTGCCGAACAAAGTACCCTAAGACTTAATAAGAATAAACATCTATTGCACACAATTTCTGGGGGCCAGGAATTTGGGAGCAGCTTGGCTGGGTGGTTCTAACTTGGGTTCTCTCATGAGACAGGGAGTTAACCAGCTCTGCAGACATCCGATGGTTTTTCTGGGGCTTTTTCTGTTTCTTGTTTTTCCTGGGGATCCAATTCCAAAACAGCTCCCTGACATAGCAGACAAACCAATGCTGGCCCTGAGCAGGAGGCCTCATGACTCACTATGTAGAGTTCTCCTTAGGTTTACTGGAGTGTCCTCATGACGTGGTGGGTGGCTTCCCATAGGGTGACTGACCCAGAAGAGCACAAAGTGGACTCCTCAAATGTCTTTTATGATCAAGCCTTGGATGTCCCATAGCACCACTTCTGCAGTACCCTCTTGGTCACCCAGATTGTCCCTATTTAATGTGTGAGGAGACTGCACAAGGGAGCGAATACCAGGAAGTGAGAATCGTTGGCAGGCACCTGGGAGACTGGCTAAGTCAAGAGGCGAAGGTCTTGTGTGGTAATGGAATAAAAACAGTGTTGCAGTACTTCCAAGGAGGAGGTGGAATATGCAACTGATGGATATTCAGAAGCTAAGGTTGTGGAAAATGGTGTTGAGAAGGATAAGGCAACAGGAGCAAAGAGGTTTGACAGTGACAAGGTACGTTTGGTGAGAGCAAATCCTGGCAAGGGGACTGGGGCCAAGGCCTGTGAGGTCTTGGCAGCCAAGCTAGGGAGCTTGGACTTTCTTTGATTGTTAACAAGTAATTGTTGAAGGTCCTTGAGCAGGCGAGTGACATAATCATTGGCATATTTTAGCTTTAGTCTGTGTATGAGCTTTAGGGTGTGTGTCCTTACTACTCACCTCCCCGCCCCCTGCCTTTTTTTCCTCAGTAGCTTCCAAGTTGTCAGCTCTCTAATTTCAAAACTTCTCTAACACTTCTGCCCATGGCCCTTGATCACAAAATACTTCATACCGTTTAACTTTTCATGTTTTTGTCTTATCACAGGTAGATTACAAGGGTTGTAAGGCCAATTTTATCCATTTCTGTTTCCCCTGCTGTGCCTAGCTCACAGCCTGCTCAATAAATATTTGCAAACTGATTGGATAACAGCAGCCAATTACAGTGTGTATGTACAACCACTGCTTCCAGCCTGTGGTGCATAATTTACAGTTAAAGGTTTTTCAAAAGAGAGAGCCATTGCAGTAGGATTGATTTATGTAGGTGGAGCAGTTTTGTGTGCTTGGCATTTGCCAAAATATTTATAGGAAACTTGGAATAATCACTTTATTTATAAAAACCCATGGATTTTTTTTTTAATTTCAAAGGGAGTTATTTTGTCTAAATGAAGCAAATGGAGTAATGACTAAATGGAGTGAAGTAAGGTCTGCTTGCCTCTTTGAATAGTGAGGGGCAGCCTCTTTCATGCACATATAAGATGTTGATGGAATGAAACTTGTGTTTAGGGTTCCAGATGCAGGGTTTTGCTTAGTTTGAATGAAATGGTCATTGTCCATGTGTTTTCATTTCCAAGTATTTCACCAGAGTCTCATCAAAGTTGAAGACTTCTGGTTTCAAGCAAGTAAAGACAGCTTTCTGAAAACCTCCCTTTCCCCAAACAACTTAAAAGCAAGAAAACAGGAATGCAGGCTCTATCTTCAGAATCTAGGAGACAACTGTAACCCTAAGCAACCCAAGACTTAAAGACAGAAAGCAGATGAAGGGTTTGCAAATGGGTTTGCCAATGGGTTTGCCGAGAGAAGGGGTCAACACTAAAATGCCTGCCAGGGATGAAGGGAAAGACCAGAAGCAACTGATGTGCTCACAGAATCCCAGGAGGCTCAGAAATGAGAGTTCCCAGGTCCAACAGAGGTGAGGCAGGGGGCCTTAGGTTGGGAGTCGGGGTATGAGAGGGAACAGGAGGTGACAGGATGACTGTGGAGTGAAGTTCCTTGATAGTAGCCCTGGCACGGAGAGTCAGCTGGTCCAGAATGGAGCAGAGCCAACAGGGCTCCCGGATGGATGTTTTAGGAGGAACAGCAAAACTGATTTAAAAAGAAAAAAGAAAGACTAGGCAGTTGTGAGTTTGAATTCTGTCTCTGTTACCAGTGAACTGTGAATATAAGCCAAGTCTTTGGAGTTCAATTTCCTCATTTGTTAAATAAGAGGTTGGAATAGCTGATGTTTAGGTCCATTCCAATGCTGATGCTTTGTAGTCTGTTGGGTAAAAAGACAATAAAACCCCCAGCAATTCCACTTTTAAGTGTGTCTACCCAGGAAAAATGAAAGCATATCCACTTCTATGCAAATATTCATAGAAGCCCAAACTGGGCTTATACATAAGAGCCCAAACTGGAAACATCCCAGGTATCCATCAGTTGGTGAATGATAACAAAATGTTATATATTTATACACTAGAATACTATTCAGCAATAAAAAAGAAAGTGCTATATTTACAACAACATAGATGAACCTTAAAACCATATGCTAAGTGAAAGAAACCAGAAACAAAACATTGTACATTTATGTAGTGTATGATTAAGTCTCTTTAATGTAATGTCCAGAAAAGGCAAGTTTAAAGTCAGAAAGTAGATTAACAGTGAAGCTGAGGTGAGACTGGAGATTAGCTGCAGCAATCTTTTTAATTTCGGTTGATAAAATGCTGTCAAATTGGATCATGGCTATAGCTACACCGCTCTCTAAATTACCAAAAATCATTGCATTGCATGGTTACAATGGTCAATTATACCCAACAAAGCTGTAAAAAGAAAGAGGGAACCAACTCAGGGTAAGGGATGGAGAGGTGTAAATGAAACAAGACAGGCAATTGTGTTGATTATTATTGAAGGTGCTGATGAACAATGAAGGCTCTTCATTCTCTTTTGTATGTTTGAAATGCTGCATCATTAAAAGTTTAAATTATAAGGATGAAAAAAGGCAATCATTAGCCTGTTATCCTGTAAAGGTCAGATAACACAACCTACGTTTTATGTTTTATATAAAGTGGGGAATGTTCTAGACTCTCTTGGGATGTCATTTAACCCCCATTTACACCAAACCTACAGTCCCTTACAATGTGTCGGCTTTTCCCGATCCCTCATAAGGCACTTGAGAAAGCCATGGAGATACATCATCAGAAGGAAGGTTAAATTTTGATCAACATATTCTGTATACGTAAGTGAGATACAGTTTAGAAAGAAAGAAATGAAAATAAACTTTAGTGCTTTACAGGGAAACTCTCACTCAGTCTTAGAAAGGTAGACCATCTAAAACAATGTCATTTCTGTTGACATTGAAGAGCTAGAGTTTTTTACGCTTGAACCTTAGAAGCAATATTTTATTCCAGATGCAATCTGTTGTCAAAAGTGAATATGAGTGATCATTATTTTCCTTGCCTACTGTTTTCAAACCTCACATCAACATTCTGAAGAAAGTTCTTTGTCCCTATTTTACAGTGAGGAAAGCTGAGGCACACGGAGGCACAAGCTCTGGTAAATGTTAGTGCTGGGACTGTCTGTGATTCTACAGGATGTGCTCTTATCAATTTTATTCTCCTGGTTGTATTGGAACATATTTTCTATCAAAGGCCTTTCTTCCACAAACCTCAGTCTAACCTATGTGATATGCTTCTTCTGTGGAATCCACACGACAAAGAGGAGGTGGTAGTGTCTGAGAAAGGGGAGCTGCAAGTGTCCAGGCCAGGAAAAGATGGTGATCATCCCCAAAGCGCTCAAGTTTTGGGCTGCCTCGTGTTAAAAATGTTACAAATGGGTCCCAAGCTTTGTTTCGTAGGTCATAGAAACAGTTGTTTGGAATTCAGAATTCAGATCCTCACTGATTGGCAGAATGATTATGCCTTTGAACTGGTCTCCCAGCTTTTAGTCTATTCTTGGACTTGCCACCCAGTTGTGTTGCTTCTTTGTGTAAAAATCATTGCCTACAGGTTGAATGAAGTCTTACCTCCTGAGTTTGGTGTTCGGATCTCCTCATGTCTTGCTTCACCCTGTCTTTCTATTCCTCCTCCCAAAGGTGGATACCCTATTGGGCACCCTATTCTCGTGCCATCTGGAACACTACACAGTTCTTAATCCTCTGTGGATTGATTTGTTCCTACTGCCTATAATTCCCTGGTCCCCCTTCTACATTGGGCCAGCTCCTATTCAGCCTTCAAAGCCCCAGTGAAATGTCACCTCCTATGGGAAGCCTTCTCTGATCCTCTCTCACCAGGACCAGGTGCTTCCTTCTCTGGGCTTTCATGACACTTTCTAATACTTCAATCATATATGGTTTGGTCAGTTATGTGCCCCATCTCCTTCTGGTGGAAGACCTTGGAGTTCCATCTCTGTGTCTCATCACCCAGTTCTGTGTCCAGCAAGTAGTAGGACCTCATGGAATGTGGGTGGAATGATTTTTTCCATAGAACTCTGATTTACAATTTTTATAGATTTTTAATCATCTTTATTTGGAAAATAAATGGGAATTGACCTGTAAGCATTAGGTTATATATTCATAAGGTACCAGAAATGTAGTAAATTTCTTATGGTCTTAGTAACTTACCTAATTGTTTTGTGTTAGGGGAGGTATTGGAAAATGAGAGTCCAGGTACTAGAAAGGAGTGAGATAGATGTTCATAGATAGGAACATTCCAGTTGAACTTCGGGAAAGAAGACACCATTTAGATTATTGAAATATTTTTGGTTGTTTTAGCTCCCTGCCCCACCACCCCGACTTTTTTTTTTTTTTTTTTTTTTAGCAAAATAAGAAAAAGGAAGGATTGGTTATATATTCACTAGATATAGAAACAAAATCATAGGACCAAGTTTGGTGCCCTATTTGGGGTCAGACTGGCCATTGCATTGAACTGGAATACCAATGCATTCAAACTACCTATTGTATGTTCAGGCCATTTAGTTCAAACGTAGAGCTTTTCTATAAATACTTATTGGTATTTTATGGTCTAGGAGATTCCTGTACTGTTAGAGACAAATTCAAAAGGCTTATATTCCAAGAGAGATAATTCAGAAATATTGTCATTCTTTTGTTGGAGAAAATAATTTCTAGAGAACACTAAATAGTTTTTTTCCTCCTCTACTTCTAGCGTGTAATACTAGTCACTGGGTAAGTGTTGAAAGTAAAAATTCACTTTCCTTTGGAAAGGATGGGCTGAGTATGACTCCTATTTCCATTGAGAATTGATTCTACAGAACTGTCACATCTACCTATGTCAAATGGTACAGCATCTGGCTTTCCATAATCTCCCCCTTCTTTTTCCCATAGTCTTTTCATGGATATTTTATGAGCTTACCTGGAGTGTGTTGCTCAGCTGACACCTTTTCATCAGGGTTAACTGAACCAGTGCATTAATTTCGATTCTTCTCTTCCTTCTTTCTATTCTTAATTAACACTTAAAGTGTATCATCTGAGATGGCTCACCTATAGGAAAAACAAAAAAGCAAAACAGAAAAGCTAAGCAACTCTCCTAATTAAATGCTGAGGAGATAATATGGAAAAGAAAATATTCTTTGATTTTCTTCCGTCCTCAGCATTGAAGGAGAGATTCCTTCTTAATTGGGCTTTCCCACTTCTGGGTGGAGATAGGATATTGTAAATTGTTATACTTTAAGCCATTAACAACTATAATTTCTTCCTTCACTTACTTGATTTTATTATATTTTAGATGTTTGCCTGGAAGGACCCACCTGTCATGTCTGCTGTTCTCTCCTCTGCTTCTCTTTTCTGAGAAAACCTGAGTCTTAGTCTTCCTGTGCCCCAGAGCCCTACAAAGCAGAAACCACAAACTAGGAAATTGGGGAGCTGGGGCCTGGTTTCCCAGTGGATTCCTTTGGGGGAACAGCTCTGTAGCCAGAATAAACATTCCAATCAGGTTAGAGATAACGTCTTGGTTTTCCATTATCCACACCAGTGAGATCATTAAGAATATGCTCACTGTAATGAGTGTTGTGTTTTATTTAAAGGGCGTGTTGTCTGATAGAAAATGCTCAGAATTCGGAAGCTAGAGGATTGAGTCCCAGTTAGTGTTTTGCTGCTGACAACATGTTACACAGAAAACACTTGGCTTCCTCCCTCCTCCCTCCACTTTCCCTCACTGCTGTGTGCTCTGGGCTGGGCTCACTTGGTATACCTGCGCCTTACGTGGGACTGCAACTACAGCTTCCTGACTGAAATCTCAGAGCCCTCAAACAGTGGGGACCGGCTTTGCCTTTCACCCATTCATGGTGGTATCGGTGGGTGAAGTAAACCCAAAGCGTTGTATAATGGCGTCGAAACCAGAAGGATGCATGCTTGCATCAGACAAATAAAACAGACAAGGAAAACAAGTTTAGTTCAGGGAGAAGTTTCCTGCAGCATGTGCAGCTGAGGAGGAAGATTAACTGTGGCAATGACAGACACCGAAGGGGTGGAAGGGTGTGCCTCTCCCCAGCAAGGGCAGGTGCATTCATGCGATGGTCACCCTGCCCACAAGTCCTTGCCCAGCACAGTGTTTAAGTGAAGCCTGCTGTAAGAGTAAATACAAACCAATGACAGTGCATTTCCACAACCTTGTGCAGTTGTTTCCCACTATTGTTAGGGAGTGAAATATTTCACCCGAGTAGAGTTACCAGGTAAGTGGTTTCTAAGTATCAGCATTTCAACCAGTTTGAATGGAAAATTTCTCAACCTTTTTCTTCCTGTCCTCTGAGCATAAATGTAGAGACTGCCCTCTCTGGCTCTCCCTCCCCAGGGCTCCAGGGATCTTTCCAAGAGATAGCTATCACTCTGTCACCCCCCCCCCCCCCCCAGCTTGCGATTCTCAAAAGTGTTCCCCCTGCTTTCAGGATCAAGTTCACTCGAACTCCTTCACCAATTATTAAGGCCTTATTATCTGGTTCCAGTTCCAACTTTCCAGCCTCATTTCCTTTCCCTTTTCCAAAGGCACTCTGTGCTTCAGCCATTTGAGTTAGTTGAATCCAAACTTTTACACACTGCCCCCTCTGCTTGGAGTGCCTAAACACCTTCGTTTGGCTGCTTCCTCTCAACTCATGCTCTGAGATGCTCCCTAGCATGCCCTCCTCCCTTGCAGCCCCTGGGACCTCCATGGAAATTAGGTTCTGCTCTTCCGGATTCATCCAGAATCCGGACTATAATTCTGGATTTTTGGCCTGCCTCCCCCACTCACAAGTAATCGTAACTCTTAGGACTTATTGAGCAGTTAACTAAATACTAGGCTCTTTTCAAAGGGTTTTATTTGTATTAACTCTAATCCTCACAGCCAAACTTTACAGTAATACCATTAATAGCTCTATTTTAAGGATGAGTAGACTGAGTCATGGGATATTGTAAGACTCACCCAAGGTTTTGCTACTACTATTTGATAGAAGTGGGATTTGATCCCAGGAATGTTGGCTTCACAAACTGAATTGTTACACCCACTGCTGACTGTCAGAAGGAATTGGACCCAGTGTGGCACATAGTGGGCATGGAGGGCTTATGGGGACAAATGAGTGGATACACTGATGCACTGTGAGCTACTGTGGCCAGCTGGTCTGAAACAAGGGATGTACCAGATTGGCATTTAAGTTTTCTGAATCTCCATGATATATAAAGAACTTAGACAACTCAACACCAGGAACACGGACAACCCAATTAAAAATAGGCAAGGGATGTGAACAGACACTTCTCTGAGGAGCACCCACAAAGGGCCCATAGGCATATGAAAGAAGGCTCAACATCACTAGCCATCAGAGAGATGCAAATTAAAACCACAATGAGATACCACCTCACACCTGTCAGAATGGCCATCATTAACAAATCAACAACCAACAAGTGCTGGCAAGGATGTGGAGAAGAGGGAACCCTCGTGCACTGTTGGTGGGAATGCAGACTGGTGCAACCACTGTGGAAAACAGTATGGAAGTTCCTCAGAAGACTAAAAATAGAACTACCTTTTGATTCAGAGGTTCCACTGCTAGGAGCATACCCGAAGGACCCTGAAACACCAATTAAGAAGGACCTATGCATCCCTATGTTTGTAGCAGCACTATTTACAATAGCCAAACGCTGGAAACAGCCTAAGTACCCATCACCGGATGAATGGATCAAAAAAGTTTGGTTCATTTATACAATGGAATACTGCACAGCAGAAAGAAAGAAGGAACTCCTATCTTTTATACCATGGATGGAACTGGAGAGTGTTATGCTTAATAAAATAAGCCAATCAGTGAAAGACAAATATCATATGATCTCACACAATGCAAAGCACTAATGAAGAAAAAAAGAAAGAAAGTCTTCTGTTTAACTGGACTGCTTCTTCAGGGTTGGTTGTCAGGATTTTTTTGTTTGTTTCTTTGTTTTTGTTTTGTTTTTGCATTCCATATTAACCTTACCTTGATTAGTAAGAAAAAAGTGGTACATTTTGCTAAATTCTACCCTTGTGTTTGAAGCTTCATTGCACCAGAATAGAAAAAGCAGGAAATGACTGGTGAGGTGAAAGTTACCTTTGAGAGGGCATATTGTTAAATAATGTATAAGTAAGTCAACGTAACATGCCTTCAATAATGACATTAAGAGAAAAATAATACCACATTGCTTAGAGGGAGGAGTGAGATCAGCTTAAATCTTTAAACTCCAAACAACAGAAGAGCCATTTGGTTCATAAGTTTTGGTGCTGTGAATTCCCAGATACAGCCTCACCCAATGAGCAGAATCTAAATAAGCTGATTTGCAAAAAGAAAATGTTTAATGGAAATAATACATGTTCAATAAAACACCTCAAACCTTAAGAAAGAATATGGGGTTAAGTAAAACAAATAAAACACTTTTCCTTCCCCTAATTTACAGCTAGAAGTAGCTTTCCAGAAATTTCTATGCCTATTCAAGCATGTATATTTTTTTATACACACACACTGTCAAGCATGTTTACACACACACACACACAAATAGGATGTTACTGTATTTCATGGATTTTTAAGTATTGTTGATTGATGCACATAATTTCACAGAAAGGAAGTTATGAAGAGATGTGAATTCATAGTTGATAAAATACAGAATGCTACTTTTTAGAACTCACTTTTTCTCCACACACAGTCATTATTTTGAACATCAGTCTATATTATCCATGAGTGAGATCTACTTTATTCTGTCCACTTCAGTGTATTCAATATTCCAAATCTGTATTCAAATATAGGTTCATATTCCAAATTCATGAATATATCATGGTTTGTTTAAGGATTCACTTAATTGTTGAACATTCATGATATTTATAGGTTGTTGTGTTTCAAGGAATGCTGCAGTAACATTCTTATTTATATGTCATCATATGTAAGCAATTATATGTACAAGGCAGGTTTCCAGAATTGGAATTACTGGGTCAGAAGGTACACACACAATACATTTTTTGGTGCACCACTATAAAGCTCATCCTAGCTTCTGTGTTTTCTGTGTTAGGAAAGGAACCAAACACGGATGAATAGTTTCTTTCAGGAACCTGTAGTAAAGAAAGATTCTCAAAAGGTGGGTGGACACATTAGGTTAAGCATCTATATTTATCCATTTATACCACAGTCTTTCTATTCTAAGATGCATATTTTTTTTCATTTTTTGAAACAATTCTCAGTTGGGGATGTATGCAGGTAATGTCATAGTCCTTTCTCCAAAACTCTTGCTATTAAATTGTGTATCTTATGAACAATGGCATTTTGAAATTGAGGAAACATGAAAGACAATGTATTTTAGTAAGCACGTGTATAAGTAAGTCTTTCTAAGACTTATTTGGAAAGTATTCTTATTCTAATTTAATGATAAAAATAGAGTTTCTATTATTTTTCCATCAAAGCAGTCTTGGAAACAAGCCAGCGATTTGCAAACAGTCTATCAGCAGCTGCTACTCTGCTTTGGAGTCTGCATGTGTATTTTGAAAGCATACCTCCATTGACTAAAGAGCCCCATTTCAGGGAAAAATCAAGTCCTAAGCAGCACCTTGAGCAATACTGATGCCATGTCACTCAGAATTACAGAATTTAGAAGCTGATTCCAACCCTCCTACAGAGAAGGAAACTTACTGTAGCTCACCATGTGGTATTCTGCACATCCTGCCCAATTGAGAATTGCTATTAAAATATTATTATTAAGTGAGTATTGCAGAGCTGGAGACACACTTGAGTCATGAAGTGATAGCTTTGCTGCAAGTGACAGAATTTCCCCCGTCCTGCTGACGTTCCGGTGATCTTCCACCTGTGACCACTCTAAGCGTCACCTGCATCATTTCCCAGGGGCTTGGTGTTGGCAAATCTGGCCCCTCACATCTGTTTCTCCTGTCTAATTAGGTTTGAAATTAAACCACCACTTTCCCTCCACCTCTATTTTTTAGTTTCCCAGCTGGTGTGCAGTACATCATGCAAGCCACACTCTCCTGACTCTTGGCACCAAAAGGCTTCCATTACATCAGGGACAGCCTTGGGAGTAGGTTTTAAACAGTCGGCACTTAATAAATATTCTTGGCTGTGTTAGCTTTTTTGGTCTTTCTTCAGACTGCTCTGAGAGCGCACTGGTGGGGTGTCTGAGACGGGGTGGCCTCTCTGCCCGGGGAAGCTGACACCCTTCTCAGTTATCTGCCACATTCCAACCCCATATGCAGAAGAACAAAAGTCATTGTGCATTATGTGTGATAAAGTTGTTAAACTGTTCTTGTTAACTGTCAACTGGTATCGAAGGAGACAGTTATTTTACATTTTTCAGTTACTTTTTGTGAAATAGAAAGATCAAAGTCCTTTTCTGCAGTTTCCTCCTCTGCTCAAACCGCAACTTCCTTCCTATGTATTAAAAGCTTCTGCAACATGCATTAGTGTTCTATTTTACTTTCTCGCCCCAAGTGGCAAGTAGTCATTTTTATGGGACCAAGATGGAATGTGCCCACTTCATCTGTGGGTGCCTCTGAGTCTCTGAACGGACACCCCTGTAAGACATTTACAGGGCTATATTTAGAAGCACATTTTGTTTTTGATTTAAATTCTTTTGGCTAGGGACCTTTGTTCTCAGAATCTGATGAAAGTTTGGGTGGGGGCAGGGGTGTAACCAAGGACAGCAGTTGTTCACTCCAGCACATTCTCTGAAAGTGATTCCCTTTCAACAATTATTTAAATTACATGTTAACAAGATGGTTCTTAAGACTAATTAACAGTAGAGTGACTAGGTAAGAGCAAGAGTGGTAGGTCTACAAGAGATTGAAGAAGCATCGGTGTTCACACTTAAGTCTTTGATTTCTTTTGTGGAGAAAGGTTTTCTTTCCTAAGGAGATGGATTTTATTTTATTTATTTTTAAAAAATATTTCATCTATTATTTTCAGAGAGAGGGGAAAGGAGAGAGGCAGGGAGGGAGAAAGATATCAATGTATGGTTGCCTTTCACCTGCCTCCAGCTAAGGACCTGGCTGGAGACCTGGCTGGAGGCCTGGCTTGCAACATGGTTATGTGCCTTGGCTGGGAATTGAACTAGCGACCTTTGGGTTCACAGGCTGGTGCCTCATCCACTGTGCCACCAGCCAGGGCCAAGGAGATGGATTTTCAAACAACAGAAATCACTCACTGCGCTGCTGAGGGTAATTATGTCTCTCAGAATTTAGGTGCCTTTGCACAGGTAGGAAATAGCTGTTATTCTTCAGTGTCACCTACACATAAGATGCCGCTGCGGGGCAGTGGGACTGGCACTGACTGGTGGGCACAGCTCAAAGACTGGAAAGTCTGGGGAGACATTCTGGGAGGGCCCAGAGGCGAGAAACCCCTGTGCCCACGCACAGAAGTTGAACCTCTCCAGGGCGTTAACTCCAGCAGGGGGCGCTCTGCTGGGAAAGGCCAGAGGCTATAGGCCAACGCAGGTCCCCCTAGAAGAATGCTGGGCAGCCTTCCACAGCCAAGGGAAGGAAGGTCCCAGAAAACTGGAGAAGAGAGAGAACCAAACCTGATCAGGGCCAATGCCTAGTCTTTAAGGCCCACAAAAATTCTTTGAAAACAGGGTTCACCCTTACCTTCCTTCTTTTCCTTCCCTGTCTCTGTTCTCCAAGATCCACTTAAGAGTCTTTGAACAAAACATTGCACTCCAAAGGCTTCAATATTCCTAGCTTTGCTCGGTGTTCCTGTTAAAGGGAAGGCAAAGGAGGAAATGGCAGCATGAATTTTGAAAGGTAAAATGAGAATTAGGAACCTAATGGGTGAACCCTTTTATATTAATGGGATGGGGGAATAAGGTGATTGGGGAAAGTGGAGTAAAATTAGTAGGAAGTGCTCATGAAGGGACCTTGTGGGTGTTCGCTTAGGAAGGAGGAACAGAGCTCCGGTTTGTGGCGTTTGAGTGTCAAGCTGAGGAATAAAATGTCCACAGACCTCTGTGGTTCTTTTGAGGTTCAGCGGAGTGTTGCTTCTGTTCCTCCAGGGTGATTGCAATGTGCGGAACTGGCTTCTTCATGGCAAAGTGTTTCTTCATCCAGTTTCCACCATATCCTTAAAGAACCACCCCTTCCCCCTTTGTCATGGTATGGACTATGGAAAATAGCACTAGCTAATAACCTTGTCATTATCACTCAGAATCAGTATGAATGGAATTTTAATCTAGAATATTTTCAGCGGGAACCCAGGCATTACATTGATCAGAAGGAAAATGTTAGGTAACTACAGAGCAGTACCAGGTCTGTGAGCTTTGAGTGGATATCAGTTTTCATGCCTATTATCCAATAGGCAGAGTTTGATCAGGCTCAGGATTAGAGAGAAATGAGCACCAGAAGCATTCTCTATCTCAAACACTATTGATAAGATTGCAAGCTGGCAACTTATGTCATATAATTTGAAACACATGTAACCTTTGACCCAGCCATTCCACCTCTAGGAGTTTATTCTTAGGTAATAATTGGGCACATGCAAAAATGTATATGCTCAGATGTATTCTTAGGGTAGCCACTGCAATATTATATGTAATAGAAAAAAAGAACTGGAAACAGGTTCAATAATCATCAAACTTTAGCAAGCCTGGTTTAACTAAAATAAACTTAGTTGGGGTGCTGCCACATGATGGGCTAGAATTATACAATGACAGAAAGAAAAAGGGGCTATAGATTGACTTTGAAAGATGTTAGCAATACATTATTAAATTCCAAACTAACGTGTGTAATATGATCTTTTTTTTTTTTTTTTTTTTGTAAGAGGTAAGGCAGTGGGACCCAGGGGTGGGCATGCTTATTTCTCGGGAGAGAGGATTCGGGAGAGGGGATTGGGAAAGAGGTGTTGTGAGGTGATATCTCATGTGGTTTGATTTGCATTTTCCTAATGATTAGTGATGTGAACATGTTTTCATGTAAATGTTGGTCATTTAAATATCTTCTATAGAAAACTGTCTAGTCAACTTCTTTGCCCATTTTTAAACCAATTTTTTTTCTTGTTATTGGTTGTGTGAGTTCCTTACATAGTTTGGCTATCAATCCCTTGTTAGATATATGGCTGGCAAAATTTTTTCCCATTCTGTAGATTGCTTTTTCATGTCGCTGATCATTTCTTTTGCCATGAAGAGCTAAATTTTTCATTTGATGTAATTTGCTGCTGCTGCTGCTGCTGCTGCTGCTGCTACTTCTTCTTCTTCTTCTTTTTCTTCTTCTTCTTCTTCTTCTTCTTCCAATACTTGCTTTTGTTATTTGTGCTTCTGGTGTCCTGTTAAGTATTCTTGGCTGCCTTGTCATGTATTAATTGCATGGGTTTATTTCTGGGCCTTTAATTCTTTTCCATTGGCTTATGTGTATGTTTTTATTCCAGTATTGTATGTTTTGATTATTATAGCTTTTTAATATAATCTGAAATCAGGAAGTGTGATGCATCAGCTTTGTTTTCTTAGAACTGCTTGGTAGTTCCATAGGAATTTTAGGATTTTGTTTTTCTATTTATGTAAAATAAAATTGCATTGGAATCTTGCTAGGCATTGCATGGGCTGTGTAGATGGCTTTGGGTAGACATTAAAAAATGTTAATTTCACCCTGGCTGGTAGCACAGTGGGTAAGGCCCTGGCCTGCGAACCCAAAGGTCTCAGGTTCGATTCCCCAGCCAGGGCATATAACCAGGTTGCAAACCAGGTCTCCAGTCAGATCTGTGACTGGAATCAGGTGAAAGGCAACCATACATTGATGTTGCTCTCCCTCCCTGCCTCTCTCCCTTCCCCTCTTTCTAGAAATAATGAAATAAAATCTTAAAAAAAAAAAAATGTTAATTTCCCCAATCCACTGAATACAAGGTAGCCTTCCATTTATTTGTGTCTTTAAATTCTTTCATAAATGCCTTTTAGTTTTCAGTGTACAGATCCTTCATCTCTTTGGTTAAATTTTTCCCTAAATATCTTATTGTTTTTGATACTATTTAAATAGGATCATTTTTTCTTTTTCAGATAATTTCTTGTTAATGTACAGATATGCAACTAGTTTTTGTATGTTGATTTTGTCTTCTGCTTAATATTTCTAACAGTTTTTTAGTGTAGTCTTTAGGATTTTCTGTATTATAAGCTCATGTCATCTGCAGAGATATGTATGCTTCTTTTAAATTCTGAGATTGTATATTCTGGAGCAGGCTGAGATGGGTGGTTTTAATTGGTACATAAAAACACAACATGATCCTTGTGCTTAAGAAGGGCACACACTTTGGGGAGACAAGGCTCAAGCACATGAAACATTTTCAGGCGTCTAGTTTAGCTTGTAAACTAAGTGCTAAATTGTATGTCATTGACTGATTTATTTCGCCAACAAATATGTGCTAAGCACTTGTGTGTGAAGTCAGGGATTGAAGCAAGAACAAAATTAAGTTAGTTTTCCACACTGTAAACAGGGTAATTTCTTCAAATGCAATTAGCATACAATATATAGAGACAATGTAGCATAGTGGTTAAGAATGACCTGTGTCTGTTTTATTCGCCCATGAATCTCCAGCAAGTCGGGTAGGCAGGATCTGTCTGTTAGAACCATTTAGCAGTTCCTGTAGACTGAATAAATGCTCATAGAAATAGACCATGGGAACTGCTAAACTACTGGCAAAATCAACTTTTCCCATCATCTCTAGAATATTCCTTTGTCTACCCAAATGCTAGATTAAGTCAAGCAAAGCAGCACATATACTGCAGGACTTCTCATTTTGATTCAAGAAGAGTATGGATATAGCATGGATATAGCATGGAGCATTTACTAAACTCATTTGAAATGAACATGTATGGATCTGGTATCTTTGGGAAAGGTTGGTTTTAGCCATTAAAGTCAGGAGAAGGAAGACCCCAGGAGTTCAGGGAACTTTAGCTTTTGCATTACTAATCTTTCTCTAACACCTAAAGTGATGCTTGGCAAAGCTTAATAGAATTTTGGGGAGGAAGGAGAGCATCCCAGATCCAATGATCAGAGTGTATCAGTAGGCTAGTTATGCCTTAGACTTACTTTTTAATAGAAGTGTGTGTGTGTATACCGTACATACATATTTATGTATGTCTGTGTGTATATGTGTGTGTGTATATAAAAAATTTTATATTATTTAAATATATAATATATATATATATATATTATATATATATATATATACAATAAAGGATTCAAGGTGAGGGAGGTGGGTCTTGATTCAAACATAAGAACAGGACTCTCAGAGCCAGGTCATAGAGGTTGGTGTGAGCAGAGTGTTTGTGGAAGATAGTGGAAATTGGCCAGATTAGAATTGTGAGATTAAAAAAAAAAAATTTATTTATTATTTTTAGAGAGATGGTAAAGGAGAGAAGGGAGAGAGGCAGACAGGGAGAGATATCAATGTATGGTTGCCGTTCACCTGCCTCCAGCTACAGTCCTGGCTGGAGACCTGGCTTGCAACCTGGTTATGTGCCTTGATTGGGAATCAAACCAGCAACCTTCAGGTTCTCAGGCTGGCGCCTTATCCACTGTGCCACCAGCCAGGGTAGAATTGTGAGGTAGAATAGTGGGAAATAGTAAGGAGAACACTAGATAGTTAATATAAGACCTGAGTAAAAGGAGTCTTCAGAATTGGGCAGAATTGGCGCCATCAGATTGAGGGAGCTTGCAGAGTTTTGAGCAGAAGAGGGACAATTTCAAAGTGGCATTGAAAGGTTTGACATCTGTGGGCAAGATGGGTTATAATTAAGTGAGCTGGACTGAGCCAGCTCAGAGGCACTTGCAAATCCGAGAGTGAGAAATGAGAGTCCTAGCAAGGAAAATAGAGCATTAGGGAGGCTTAAAAGAAGAGTTCAGTAAAGCACTGTGGGTGTGAGGAGTCAAATCTAAACTCCAGGATTAACATAAGCCAGGTAACGGGTGTCCATGGTCTTCGTGGTGGCATCTGGAGCAAAAATCTGCGTATCCTGCACCCTCTCTAATCTACATCTGGGAAATTTTCTCCTAACCTAGCATTTCTGCTAACCTAGCAAATCAATGAGAACTTGAGACACTGACAGTTGGTGGGATTCAAGTCACTGATTTGGATTCTTGCAGAACCAGGGTAGCAACATCGCATGATAGTTAAGAACATGGGCTCTGGTGCCAGAGATAAAAGGGTCTGAGTTCTGGCTTTGCCTTGGGTACGTTTTTTAAACTGCCTAAGCCTCAAATTGGGGGTTAAGGGGGCTGTACTAACACATCTCCTTTACAGTGCTGTCAGGAGTCAGAGAGAATGCAACTATGACACTTAGCAAAATGTTGTACGCATCACACAACTCAGTACAAATTGCTCATTATTACTGTTCCTGAACTAGGAGAAACACCTCTGTCCTGTGTGAATGCGTGTGTGTGTGTGTGCTTGCTTTTTTCCTAATTAAAGAAACAGCAGTGTACCTGTTAGCAGAAGCAGGAGGCTGCCATATGGTTGGTGAGGAAGCCACAGCCAGAGACTAGCGCGAGGGGAACCAGTGCTCTTGGGGGCAGTGGCGGGCCGTTCTCTCTGCAAAATTTGGAACCAGGCCCCATGTTGCTGAACAGATTGAGGAAGCTGGTAGACGATGTGGAGGTGTAATGACAGCAGGGGAAGAAAATCGGCTGCTCATGGCCATGGAGCTTTGGTTCAGGTGTTAAGCTTTGCTGTCAACTCCAGGCAGGTCTCAGGTAATGTCATATACTGTGAGGATGGACCCTCCAGGAAGGGCTTGATTTCCGTTCCCATGTGGGTTCTCTGGGTGTCTTCCCAGCCCACAGATGGTTAGTTTGTTTATTGTTTAGAATGAACTCAGCGTTTGTCCCAGGCTGGTGAGTGGCACTCATTAAAGAGAGGGCAGCTTCAAGTCATCTTCATTGTTGAGCTGATATTTTCACCCTGGGAGGAAAGAGGTCTGTTTTTCCTCTCTGTGAAGCTTCATGTCTAAATGTCCCACACCATAGAGTGCTTTAATATGCAGTGTTAGAATTCCAGTAAATCTTAATGCTCTACTTCCCATTCAATCCAAAGGGGGGAAAAAAGCATTTGCAGATCAGAGCTCCAGTTCACCTTTCTCTTGTCCTCTGCTTTTTTCTGTTTACTGTAATCATGTAGCTTCCAATACCAAGATAAGGCATACTCTAATTTGGTGGAATTACATACTTTTTGTGGGTCATCTTATATTGATTCAATGGTTTACTTGATAGCATTCATATACTGTAAGGAAGAGACTCTTACACTTAGGTGCATATTAAAATCTTATGGCTTTAGAAATCAGATGCTTAGGACCTGGCTCAAATGGATTAAATAAAAATCCCTGGGTGCTGAGACCTGGAATCAGTACTTTTCAAAGTCCCTCAGGTGCTTCCTATGTGTAGCCAAGAACCAGTGTCCTGGAGTAGTGGCTCTTAACCTGTGGCCATTTGGTTTCGCTTCCACCCTCCCTCAAGGGGACATTTGGCAATATCTGGAGACATTATGTTTGTTACAACTCGGTGAGCAGTGCACTTCTAGTGTCCAGTGGGGAGAAGCCACAGATGGTTTCAAACAGCCAACTGTGCACAGGACAGCTTCACCACAACCAATATAATTAGTGGGCTCAAAATGTCAATAGTACTTAGTTGAAAAACAATGTTCTAGAATAAGCAGGCTTAAGAAATGTGATATACCAGAGCAATGTAGACGCCCACTGTGAGGAAATCATAGCATGTAGAAGTTTACATTTTTGGCCTTCCAGCAAGATGAGGGAAGTGATTTAGATACTCCACCCCTTGAGTCTGTTCTGTCCTGCCCTCACGGTGGCCCTGGCCTGTCCTTGGAGCTGGTGCACCTCCCAGCTCTGATTTTGGGGAGAAGATCTCTTTCTACGATTCCATAAGTTGACTGCACTTGAATGGCTTGGAAGACTAAAGTTAGAAAAATTAAACCACAGGTATTAGCCAAGATAAATAATTTAAAAACGAGCTTTTTAGTTGCTTATTTTCTTATACAAAGTTAGGGAGTGAACCATTTGAAAGTGATTTTACATGGGCTCTAAGAAATCTAATCTTACCTGCTGAAAGAAAAGGTTCTTTTCCTTTCCTGTTGATTGGAGAAGAGGAGGCTAGGAAAGGCCTTTTTTATTTTGATGAAATTCTTTAATTTCCAGGCCTTCAGAAATACTTTGATAGCAAGTTAACTGTAACCCATATTTATTATTCTATATAATTAATGTTATGAACTTTATCTTTCTCCAGTGTGATGCTCATAAAAGATCTTTGCCATAAGTAAGCTGTCTTTTTCCTATTTACACTGTCAAATTTAAAGTGTTTAATTGAGGTGGTCAATTGTAATATTAAGTATAAATCAGTGCATCTACCATATTAAATATACTCAGAACTATTTGTTTCAAAAAAACTGATGAAAGTGGGTATTTACAGCTTTTGAAGTTCTTTGAATTAACTGATTTTACGCAGGTGGTTAATTGCTAGTTCTTTTTTCTTTGTTCCTTTAAAGAGATTTTTAAGATATTTGAAGTGGTACTTTTAATGCTCTATATCAACCTTTTATACTAGAATTAAATTCATGTATATGAATCTGGGGTCATGCCTATAATAGTGTTTTTTTCTTTTTTCAGTTTTCTCCTTTAAAAAAAATTTGTTTTATGCTATTGCATGAGTCCTTTGACTCCAATATAATGGAGTTTATTCAGTAAACACTCCAGGGCCTACTATGTGCATTTTGCCTTAATAGCTGTAATAGCTTTAAACACTGTTTTACTGTGATTTGAGGCACTAAGCCAATACTCTTGCATTCTGGGTGACTTTGACACCCAGTGGTTGGAATATTTTAAATAAAGACTGGACGAATAACAGCTTATGTAAAATTTAGCATGAACATTCCAAACTTCTGTGTTGGAGTAACATATCCTGTTTCTTTATTGAGTTTTAGCAATGACTGTGTAATCCAAGGGATACTTTAATTTTAATCTAAATCTGTTTTTTGTAGCTGTGCTTTTAACTTATTTATAACTGCACTTAAAAATAGTTTCCTTTGGATATGTAAACATTCAGGTTTTTCTTCCAACTTTGGAGTTTTGTTGTATGAAGTTTGCAGAGAATTAATCCAAGCTTATGGTGTATAGACTCTCCTGAAATTTTGATTATCATGAGAACCATTACAAGGTGTGCTTAATAAATGCTCAACTATTCTCCTGACAGTCTGAGAGTGCACATATGTGTATGTGGGGTGTGTGTGTGTGTGTGTGTATGTGTATCAGGGAGGATTGTTCTCTGCTGGGATTGGGGGGCAGGATGAGGAGGAAGAGAATTAAATTAGTGTTCAAGGGTTGAATGGATCAAGCCTGAACTTTGAAGTAGAAATAACCTGGAACCATTCTAGTTTCGTGGGAACCAGGATTACTGTGGGCTATTTATATAGATATTGATGTATATTTTTTTCAAAATGTTTGTCTACACAATCACACTAAAGAACAGCTAGGTGAATTGGTAGCCCCCTTCTAGGTAATTCCTAGAATCAGGACCTGCTTGGCCACACATGTAAAGGGAACTGATTTGTGAGTACTGGAATAACAGGGTGGGGCAAGAGTTAATAGTTTTCAAATGTGTGGAAGACATGGAAAAGGAATTTGCTCTGTTCTCTGTATCCTGAAGGCACAGACCCAGAGCCAGTGGGTTGAAATACAGGAAAAACAGATTGTGGCTCAGTTCAAGGAGTGTCTGATGAGATCATAAACCATGGGCTGGTGATAGGAAGGGGTGGAAGGAGTGAAGAGGTGTAGGAATTCCTTTCTGCTGTATATGATCGGCAAGACCATGAATGGGATTGGACACAGGATTCCTGCATTGGTCTGGAAGTAGACATTGGATTAGATCAGCAATTTTCAACCAGCGTTAAAGATGACAACAGTCACCACAACAATAGCTGTCTGGTGTGGATGAATCAAAATTAGACCTATTATTTTAGTATTATTTTAGTCATATCAACACTATATATGTGTGTGTGTATAATATATATATATATATATATATATATATATTATATATATGTCACAGAATTGTAGTAATTCGTTTATATGTGCCATGAGCTAAAAAGGGTTGAAAATGCTAGAGAAGATGGACATTGGACATTGAACTTGACAGGACTAAGTTCCATTCCAGGCAAGCCAATCTCTGGTTTTTAGGGCCTATTACATCCCCCGAATAATGGAGACACCTGGCATTTGAAGTAGAATCCAGATTCATTAATTCAGGGTTCCTGATGGCTTATTGTCTTCATCTTCTGCAAGTCCTCCTGCAATTGCATCCCCTGCTACAACACCAGTGGCTTTCTCCGTGTGGAAGCTTCCTCACCGACAACAAAGCATGACTTTTTATTACCTACCCTAAAAAGCAAATGCAGAACAAAAATCCCTCAATCCAAAGAAGCCATCCAGCTCTACCCCTACTGCTCTCCCTTCTGATGGAACTCCCTAAGCTGTTCTGCCCTGCTCTTTGCCCTTCCTCGTCCGTCCACTCCCCCACACTGGCTCTGTTCAAGTCACCAGCAACCTCCCTTCAAATAGATATGTGGGTCCCTCCACCTTCTTACTCAGGTTCAGCAGCATTTCACACAGTTCACCCTTCCCTCTTCTTACAACATTTTCTTGATGTGGTTTCTAGGGCATCGTACCCATTTTTCCCCACATCCCACCTGGAACTCCTTTCACTGGACACTTCTACTGAGGTGCCCCAGGGTCCAGTCCTGGCCTATCTTCTCTCCACTCTTAGAGCAGTGGGTCTTCACCTTGCTTGGGCTGTTAAAAAAAGGTGGGAGGAG
This sequence comes from Noctilio leporinus, assembly GCA_004026585.1. Taxonomy (NCBI): domain Eukaryota; kingdom Metazoa; phylum Chordata; class Mammalia; order Chiroptera; family Noctilionidae; genus Noctilio; species Noctilio leporinus. Next base: position 253,016 of record PVIW01001151.1, read on the forward strand.
GTAGGTCTTAGTTTGAGTTTAATTAATTCCGAGTCTCTGAAGATTCTTGGGCCTCAGTTTGGTTTTTATTATGTGGGTAAACTAATGTGCAGCCAGGATTGATGATCCAGGTGACTTCATCTAAGCCCACTGAATAAATACCAAATGCTAGCAGATGACTCCCAAATTAAAGTATGTAACACACCTTTTCCCCACTCCAGACCTGACTGTTCTGTTGTCTATTTTACTCTTCCTGTAGGAATAGAGGTCTTGATTTCTACCTCGCCCTCCCAACCTGCTCCTTCCCTGGGTCTGCTTTTCTCAATCTACACGTTTATGTAGGTAGCTCTCAGCTTAAAAGCCTAGTGACACCTTGAGTCTTCATTCCCTTGGTACCCCACAGCTCATCCAACACCAAGTCTTGTCCATTGTCCTCCTAAATATGTAAACCTTGAGTCTTCATTCCCTTGGTACTCTGCAGCTCATCCAACACCAAGTCTTGTCCATTGTCCTTCTAAATATGTAAATCTCTCATCTTGCCATTTCTACCACCATTGCTCTTCTCAACAGCCTGTCAATTTCTGTGCTCTTGACTGTCCCCCTCACCACTTCTGTTCCTGTAGTCAGAGTGCTCTTGTAAAACTCATCAGACTATGTTCAGACCATGTCATTCCCTGGCTCCAAACCCTCCCATCCCTTCCCATCACAATTAGTAAAGCCCGCCTTTCTTACCATGAGCAAAAGGACCCCCTTCCCATGGCCCCAGCCCAGCTCTCTTCCTTCACCTGTTACACCTCCAGCTTTCCCCACTCCCACACTGACTCTTGTTGTTCCTGAAGCTTGCCAACCTTGTTCCTACCCCAGAGCCTTGGCGCCCACCTTTCCCTCTGCTTGGAACGCCCTTCCCCCAACCATGTTCCTTGGCTCTCTTTCTTTTTTCAGCTTTGTACAGATGCCACCCCAGGAGAAGGCCCCTCCAAAATGCTCCCTTTTCTTCCAGTTTATTCCCTCCCACCCTCACATAGCTTTTATCTCTGTTTGACATCCTGTTTTTTGGCTCCTTTACTAGAACCTGGTCACTGCTTTGTCCCATGCTGTTAACAATCCATACATGATAGGTGACCAATAATAACAGAGTGCCACTCCTTGAGGCCTGATCCCAGAACCTTATGTGTTGTCACTTCTGTGGTCCTTGGTCCCTTTTCCAGCCTCTGAGCAGATCCATAGCCAGGATCAACTGCTAAGCTTCTCTCAGAACCTAGTCCCTTACTCTCCTGCCTCTCATTTGATCCCTACCTACCCACAAATGACTCCAGAAATAGAGAGGATGGGGAAGAAGTAGAGCAGCATCCAGTATTTTAGTGATTGTTGGATGGACACCTTTCGGTTCTCTATCAACTGCTTGGTGCAAGCCCATTTTCTGTATAGATGTTCCTTGATAGTCGACTCTCCTCATTTTCTTTTTTCTTTTCTGTGCTCCTTCTCAGTCACCTTCCTCTTCTTTGTCCCTCTGTTCAATGTTGGTCTTTCTGCCCTGGCTGGGTGGCTTGGTTGGTTGGTTGAAGCATTGTCCCATACACTAAAAGGTTGCATGTTCAATCCTGAGTCTGGGTATGTACAGGAGGCAACCAACCTGTCTGCCTGTCTCTCTCTCTCTCTCTCTGTCTCTCCCACCCCTCCTCTCTCTAAAATCAATAAAATTATATCCTTGGGTGAGGAAAGGTTGCTATTTCTTAGGACCCTGGGTTCTTTGCTCTTCTCTCTCCCTTGGTGATCCTCTCCATTCCTAGTGCTTCACATTCTCACATGGCAATGAGGTCCAAATTTGTAGTTCAAGTTTGACCTCTTGTCAAAATTCTAGACCTGTACACCCAGCTGTGAAATGTTCATCAGTACTTGGATAGCTCATAGGCAACTCAAATTCCATAAGCAGTTAGCAAAAGTTATCTTCTCTTCCAGTTTTCTCCTCAGTAAATGATCGATTTAGTTACCCAACTGGAAACCTGCAAGGCATCTTCCTGTACCTCAGCCCAAAAGCCAATCAATTGCCTATGTTATTAGTTCTCCCATGAAATGGCTATGGACTCTATATACTGCTTGTCATGGTTTATGGCCACCGGCCAAGACCAAGACACCGCTGTCATCTCTTATCTAGATTACTTCAAGGACAGTTCACGTGCCACATGCCCCTTATTCCCACCCACACTACAGTCCAGCTTTCTGTGCTGCTGTTGGTCTTTATCAGAGATCCACCTAATTGTCATCCCCTGGTTAAGATGTCTTGTTGGAGTTTTGATAAAGTCTAAAATTTAAGTTGGCCTTATAAGATTTTTAACAACCTGTTCTCAAACTGACTGTACTTGTTGCAGTTCCTTAGAATTCTCTGCCTTCCTCACTTTATACCCCCATCCCCCTCCCCCATCCCAATACATCACATATTGTCCCCAGCCCCCTTGTTTATTAAACCTAGGGGTGACCATTGGGCCCAGCAAGGCCTCAATAAACATGTGTTGAGTGAATGTAGGAAGGCAGTGGCTCTGGATTGTAGTGGTCAATGCCCTCACATTTTTATTTAATTTGCCTTAAAAATGTAAAGACTTCCAAAGTCAAAAATGTCTGTTTTGTTGTGTAGTCCTGTGTTTATGTTTTTCCCACCTCTGTAGTTGCCAGGGGATTATTAAAAAGGAAACTAAAAGAAGCATGTGGGATTCTGCTGGCAAATCACTTTCAATCTGTGCTTGTTGAATGGCCTTTGAGCTCTCAGCCTAGGAGGCTGCCAGACAGGACTTGGAACCAACCCACCTTTGTGACGCAGCGGTGAGCAGGAGGCAGACTGGCTGAATGGGCCTCTGCGGTGAGCTCTTTCAACGTGGCTGTGTGTAAGCCAGCATCCAAAAACCTGGGACCTGTTGTGACTTGTCTGAATTGTTTATGAAATCGTCAAACCTGTTTAGGAAGAAAGCTTGAACGCTGGAGTGTGTTTGGGCCTTGAGCAGTAAAATCTTAACTTAAAGGGAATGGACAAGAACTGAAATCACCTGTGGGTCTCGGCGGTCATGAAGCTAAAGGACTAGGGAAAGGTTTTTGCCTTAGGAGATCCACGTCAGAATTTCAAACTTCACCCTCAGGACTGGGAGATACTGGGTGAGGTTTCCAGGACTCCCATCTCCCCAACTCTGATCTCTGACTCCCTCAGAGCGAGGATCAGAGGGGCCTCACCGGCAGCACTGAGTCAGAAGGATAACAAGACAGGAATGACACACTTCCTGCCCTGACTTCTAGGGAGTTTTTTTGGCTTTTCTGTTTTGCTTTGAAGATTCCCTAAAAAGACAAGGTTGCCCCTGCCCGCTCTTGGTCAGCAGCCTCAATTTATTTTTGTGATCTCATAAGATACATGCACTGTTGTACATTCTTGTGACCCACAGGTTTTTTAAAGCCTTTTCTCTTGGTACAAAAGTATATATAGTATGTTTATCAATTATGATTTGAGAAAGAAAGAGAAAAGGTATTCTTTAATTTCACCACCAAGATAAAAAAAACCCAAAAACTCCCAAACCAAACATTGTGGATATATCACACCAGGCTTTTACTTGTATGCCTGTAATTTTTCCTCTATAAAAATTATATACTACTTAATATAATTTCTTTGGTTTTATATATTGCTTTGTAGCCTTTATGAAGCATTCTCATATTATTAATGACTCCACAAGATCATTTTTAAAGACTGTATTGCATGTCCCTGGTTAGAGGTGCCATAATTCACTTAACCAGTCCCCCATTTGGATTGTTAGGCTGTTATGTTTCCATCGTTGGCATAACAACACACAACTGCCTTGAACTACAGCTGTCTGCACTTGTCTCTATTTCATTGGATATATTCAATGAAAGTGGTTCAAAGAGCATGTGGAGTGTTAAGGTTTTGATCTTTATTGCCTTCCAGACATTTTACCTGTTTTACTTTCCCACCATGTACTATACACTTCTTACCATGGCCTATATGGTCTTCCCTAGTCTGACCTTTGCCTGGTTCCCAACTCCTTCTCATACCCTTCTTCCCTGTGCAGCAGCATTGGCCCCTTGCTGCTCCTTCCCCTGGAGCGGATCAGGCTTGCCCTGGCTCGGTGGGGGGCACCTGCTCTTCCCCTGCCTCCAGTGCCATCTCTGCCACAGGGGCCTCTGTCAGGACCCCCTCCCTGTTCCTTTCCATCCTAGCAGCTCTCATGATCTGGCCTGTATTTGCTTATGTGTTTACTTGTCTGAATGTCAGTTCTGTGGGACAGGAGACCACACGAGTTTTATTTCCCACAATGTCCCGATGTGGAAGTCTGTGCCTCCCATGCGATGGGTACTCGGCAAATGCAGGCTGATTTCATTGAATGAGTGAAGAACCCTCCTGTCACCTAGGAATGTGCAGTATAATGGGGACAGTGAGGTTGTATAGCAGTTGCTGTCCCTTGGAGCAAAACATGCTAAATGCTGTAAGAAAGCTGCTCAGTGACAGAGACTTGGGAGCTGGCGTTGGGCTACCGACCTCATAGCTGAGCCTTGGGCCACTGGCAGTGTTTGTAGGAAGGACCTGGGAGGTGAAGGAAATTGAGTGAGCAAAGGCCCGGAGGTTGGCAGGCAGGACCAAGACCACCTCAAATCCTGTGCAGGCCAGAAGCATCACACAGTCTTCATCAGAGTGACATGGTGAAGCAGTTTTTAAACTTAATTCTTGGCACAGATGATGACGTACCTGTGCTTTGGGAAGATGTGCTATGAGGGCGACTGAGTGAAAGGTGCAGAAAGCCAGGTGGCGAATGGAACTGGAATGAGGCTGGAGTGAGGGGAAGGCAGATGGGACTTTGCAGAGGTGGGGAAACATGAGAACTTGGTGGCTAGTTGGGGGAGAGAGTGAGGTTCATGATGAACTGAGGTGGGAGGTCTGAGTGACCGATGGAAGGTCACAGATGGAGCCTCAGAAGAGAGGCTGTTCTGGGGTAAGGAAATGCATGAATTTGGTTTCAGCCTGCCACTGTACTAGGAGCATTTTCTAGATTAAACTAGCTAATGGGCCCTCCTTTGTCTTGAAGGGCCTTGGGTGATGAGGAGATAGAGGGAGACAGAAATAAACCCCAAGATAGGGGATCCTGGGTGCTTGTGGCACGGAATTCCTCTGTAGGAGTAGCACTGCCTTATGGGGAGGGGACACCCACTCTGACACCTCTGCAGGGGACAAGAGGTGGTTTGCTGGCAATGGCTGTTCCTCTGCCACCAACCAGGGCTGAGAAGGAGCTTTTTGATGTCAGCTCACTGTAAGGTAAATCTGTTCAGTTATTAGGCTGAGAAGGATGGGATAGAGGGTGGGTGCTGACTTGGGTACAGGAGCATGGGGCGCTGGGTGCAAACGTGAAAGATGAAGAAAGTGGGTAGCACTTCTCCTGCAAAACTGCTAAGTGGTTTTTCCTGGGGGAGAAAAATCAAAGAGCAACTTTATTCAAGATGTAGTATCATTTTGTTGTTGTTGTTGCTCTTGAAATTTAAAAGTTCCTGGAAGTTATTATTGTTTTAATTCAAGTTTGAAAAGAACCATGTGAGTAAATGGCAAATTGACAAAATCTGAGTCCTGTAAAGAGGAAAAGGAGAGTAGAACCGCCTTGCTGCCTTTCTCCAGGAAGTTGTCAAATGAGGATAGGAGAAGCAACAGATGCGGAGACAGAAGAACTTGGTGAATGAGTGACCATCCAGAACCAGAGAAGGATTAGTGATGACGGGATGGCCAGGTGATGATGGAATTTAGCGAGGGTCAACAGAAAGATGATCAGGTTTGGCAATGGAGGCAGGGCGAGGAATTCAGCTTGGGAAATATCGTATGTTGCGTATTAACTGGAAACTCTAGAAATTTATAGACATTTACTCTGAACTGGAGAGTTTTGCTTGGCAAATCAATACTTTAATTAGTTTAATATTTTATGACTAGAGATCATGTTCAATTTCACATGAAGTTTCGGTGGAAGAATGCTATAAAATGTCAAGACTCTGTTTATACTCAGAGTCAGGTCAGGAGCAAATAAACCCCATGCAAGCGCCGGCATATTTATGGCAGCAGATGCTCAGTGTTTCTTTGCTGTGTAAATGCTGATTTCGGGTTTTCATCGGTGGGGTAAGTGTGAAGAGAGATGTGAGTCTGCATCAGAAAAGTCGGACATAAAAGCCCACTCTGAAGGCCTGACCCCTGGCTCTCACCACAGCTGCATTGAGCAGCCGGTTTTGGGCCTTGGGATTTGGGGCACACCTTCGGCCTCTTTGGGCACCCCGTTCTCCTTACTGTGAAATGAGGTGCGAGGATATCAGAGGTCTTGCCAATGCTGAAGTGAGGTGATTCTAAGAGAGAAAAGAGAACGATGGTCTTGGATTGTTTGTTAACATTTTATAAAATTCACACTTAAAATATAGAAACACCCTATATGGTAGAAAGGTCTGCCTTCCCACATTAGTTTCTGTGCAGCCTGTTAGCAGGAAGGCCAGGAATGACAGCGGAAATGATGACAGACTTGAGAAGTTTGCACCCCATACCTGTCTTTGATGCCAGCGCCAGGCCCCGGCAGCTCTGTTCCCACTGTTCAAATGACGGCTCTGCCTGGCCTTGAAACGTAGGTTACTAGGTATCCTTTTTATTTAACACATGTGTGCTTTCTGTCTTTTAAATCAAGGACATGCTCATGATATGATATGAAGGAAAAAATAGCCAATAGATTTAAAGTAAGACATACTTAAGTTCCAACCCTGGTGTGGCTCTGAATAGGTGTATTACATTTACGGAGCTCAGTTTCCTCACCTGTAACCAGAAGGCAATAGAGCCCACCTCCCAGGGTTTTGGTGAGGACTGAGCAAATGTAGGGAAAGCGTCACACACGCTGCCGGGGTTCCACCAGGTGCTCAGCCAGTAGGACTTCCCCACCCTTGTCTGGTGTGTGGCATGCACTTTTCTACCAGACTGAGACCTCCTCTCGTGACAGAGGGCAAGTCTGACCATCTGCCACCTCTGTGATAATATCTATAAAATGCTTCTGGGAAGCCTGGCCAATCTGAGGTATTTCCTGGAATCATTGCCCATCAGACTGCCTTCTTTGCCACTTTACCAGTGACTCCTTATTCCTTGAAGAACAGAAAAAAGACAAAGAGAGGTTGAATGAGGCTCTGGTTGGGCCATGGTTTTAGGGAGGCCCTTCAAAGAGTTAAGGTGGCTGAGAATGCAGAAGAGGAGGGTGCAGAAAGAACTGATGGGGAATGTCAGGGGGCGGGATGGAGCAGAAAGAAAACACCACTATTCTTGGCAGCCACGGGGTCTGGTACTAGGAACCACTGGGCATCTTGGGAAGGCCAAAGTGCAAAGGTCAAGGTGTTTTGTAGCTGTTTCCAGTTCTGTCTCTGAGGCTATATAGAACCAGATGAAATAAACAAACGAAGGTATCTTTTCCATGCAGGCACATTTCATTATTCTTGTGCTGATTTTGTTGAATGTGTTGCTGATAAGGATGTGGGTGGATGTAAAAGAAATGTTTTTCTTGGGGTATGTACTAACTAAGCAGTGGGTGAAACGAGGCCAGAAAGAGAGTGTGTGTTCTGGAGATTGTTCTGGGAGGGCAGGACCTACGTCTTCTGGTCCTCTTCCCAGCCCTCCCAGCCCAGCCTCATCTAGCAGAGCCCTGCTCAATTTGCTGCTTAAACACTTTTGCTGTCGGTCCCTTTGGAAATTGGGATTACCACCCACTGTCACTGGGTGTGGGGACAGTGTGACTTAAATGATAGTGCCTTGCTTAGAAATGCCTAGATAATGTGGAGATAACACTTGCTCTCAGAAGAGGAGGATCTGGTTTTCTAAGAGCCCCAGTCCTGTGGTTACAGATGGGTGGAAAAGAAATACCAGATAAGATGGACTCAGACTTCACAAGAGAAGGCACCTTCAGTATCACAGTGAAGCTTTGAATGCCTCCATCACAGGCGATGCCAGTTGTACACCCTGCTGCAGAGCTGGGCTCACTAGGAAAAGATGGAGAGCCATGTGTATTCTGGAGCACAAGCTGCCTTACCAAAGCTTGATATGGACAGATTCCTGAGCCACTGGGCCACCCACCGGGCAGGGTTTCTAGGGCTCACTCGGGTCCCTGCTGCCTCCTCCCCCCTCCCGGCCTCAGCACATGGGTGATGCCCCTGCATTGGTCCATCACAACTGCTGATCCTTGCATCTACCAAGAGTGTCCTAATTCCCAAGCCCCAGGAAGCATACAAGAGCTGTATTCATATCCACAAAGGCCACCAGAGGTAGATATTTTTTTAGGTAAGGCTATTCTGTGAGTTTTGACTGCTCTCCAAATCTCCCTGATCATTTGCCCCTGTCTATGATTCTTCTTTCTTCCCAAATTGGAGACCAGAATAGACCACTGCAACAGCTGGGATCCCTTAAAACAGCAAACTCTGAGTAGGTCTGCGCATGTAAGACCTGAGCAGGATGGCATAAGGAAAGGGTCCCTGCCTGATTTGTTGCCCATCCAAATGTGTTGCTTTTTGTTTTCCCATTGCTGTAGAGCTCTCTGCAAAACCGGGACTTGGTCCTGCTGGGTGTGGAGGTGCCCAGCTGCTACTTGGGACTATTAGGTTTGCAACCTTCTGTGTCCTTGCTGGTGTCAGGAGCGTGTTGGTGGCTCTCTGACTGCCTGGAGCATGTATGAGGGCACTGCCACTGTGTTGGCAGTTGTTATTATGGGATGCCTTGTGACTCTTCCCCAGCCGTCACTTCCTGCAACTTCATTGTGCTTGCTATTCCTTCTTCTCCTATTGGTAGTGGACAGAGTGGTTTCTCATAGCCACCTAGCCGTGCAGCTACCACCGGGGACACATTTTGAGGAAATGTGAGAGACCCGTCCCTCTGTTTAGATGTAGCGCTTCTGCTTTTTAACACTTTGTAATTTACCTTTGGAATTGACACTGAGTCAGAGTCCTTGTGATTTAGAAACCTGCACTTCCAGCTCCAGCCAGTGTGGCTCAGTTGATTGGGCATCTCCCGTAAACCAAAAGGTTACCAGTTCAATTCCCCCTCAGGGCATATGCCTGGGTTGCAGGTTCCATCTTCAGTTGGGGTGCCTGTGAGAGGCAAGTAATTAATGTTTCTCTCCCTCTCTTTCTCCCTCCCTTCCCCTCTCTCTAAAATAAAATAATAAAATTATAAAAAAGAAAAGAAACCTGCACTTCAAAGAGGAGTATTCTCTTGGTATCTTCTTTGACCCCTGGTCCCTGGTGAATACATAGCATTAAGGGGCCAGTCATGGCTCTGGCTGGTGGCGCAACGGATAAGGTGCTGGCTTGTGAACCCAAAGATCACTGGTTCGATTCCCAGCCAGGGCACATAACCAGGTTGCAAGCCAGGTCTCCAGCCAGGTCTATAACTGGAGGCAGGTGAAAAAGGCAACCATACATGGATGTCTCTCTCCTTCTCTGCCTCTCTCCCTTCCCCTCTAAAAATAATAAATAAAATATTTAAAATAAAAACAAACCTGAAAAAGGGGCCAGTGAGAATTTGGGAAGATAACACAAAGAAATGCAAAAAGATGGATTCTACACTTAGTTCCATAACAATGTAGGTTAAAGAAAATAAGGAATGTATAATATGTTTGTAAGTCGATGTTGGTTTGGTATCTCTTTCAGTCTCCTCTCAGAATTAGTGGTAGGCATTAATGCAGGTCAACAACAATTCTTGCTGCCATTTGAGCACTCACTATGTGTCAGGCAATATGTGATCCACTTTACATGGTTCTCTTTGCACTTTGATAGTGATTCTATGAGGTAGGATGTTCAAAGGAGATGTTATTCTCCTTTGAAGTGAACAAAATTGCTCAGAGAGGTAAAGTAACTCACAAGTCTACAAAACCAGGCCGTGGTACCACTGGAATGCGAACCACGCCTACTGGACAGACTCCAGAACACTTGACTATTACATTTCACGTGGTGTCTTTTTTTTTTTTTAGTACCTGTTAGGGTAAAGAGGAAGTGTTATTGTTTCAAGAGGATAAAAGTAAAATCAAGAAACTTAGCAGGTCATAGAAGTAAGACAGACAAGTCACCAAAGATAACATAAGGACAACTGTGATTAGGTTCCCAGAAAGTGTTACCAAGAAAGCTCCATTGTGATTCCACGGGGGAGCCTCAGAAAAAGGCTTCACAGAGGGGGTGCACTTCAAGTGCACCAGGTAGAACTGGCGGGATCTCATGGTGGGGTGGGTGAAGAAGGGAAAGACTTGTGGGTAGTAATGACTGTCAAAGCTCCGGTAAATAAGTAAACCTCTAAAGGACTATTAAGTAGTATACGTATGTATATTTGTGTATATGTAAATGTAGATTGTGTATATCTGGATATAGTCATGCGCACATTTCTTATAAAAACCTTATATTCTTTTCAAAAGCAAAAGACTAAATGATTTTAAATAGTGACATTGCCCCAACTCTTTTCCCTAGTTTCTCCTGAGAACAAGAATACCTCTGAGCAGTGCTCACTATTAATAGACGTTCATGTTTATACTAGCCAGGTAGGAATGAGTTGTTTTTGGTTTTCTTTTTTCTAGGCATCTATGATTGAGGCTGCTCCCTTTTTTTTTTTTTTTTAAGTATGTGCTCCTCTTTTCTAGCATGTTGAAACATTAGACTTCTTGTTTCTGCTTGATTTTGGAAGTATCTCCTGTTCGCCTCTCACAGGTAATCCCTGTGTTTCTGTGTAGCCGTAGTTTACAGGTAGCAAGTGTAGGCAGCAGCCAGTCCATCCCCATTGGGATGTGGAGACCTCTCTGGATTCCCAATTAAAGGCTACTTAATGCATTCCACTCCAGGTGACGAAACCCAGCTCCCAGAATAACAAGCAGGACAGCTTTTAAAGTGACTGTTGTTGACCTGTCTTCTGTGCACTTGTTTGGTAAGCTCATGGTAGATTTTTCAGAAGGACAGTATAAATTCTTCTGAATTATTCTTGAGGAGGACAGACTCTTCCTGAAGGTGATACAGATGCCAGGTGCCGTGGAGCACGTACCAGCAGGTTGGCTGTGCGTTCTCCTCCAGTCTGTGTGACTGCCAAGACGCGGAAGCTGTCCTGAACGACACAGGGAGAAAATGCTGAAACTAGGTGAGTTAAAACTGCCCTTAGACTGACCTGGACTGGATGTCATGTCCATGTGGGAATCGGGTGGAACATTCAGATGACCTGTAACCTGCCGTTGCTGTCTACAAGGGGAAGACTTTCGGTTGCAGCTTTCAAGTGGCTGTGTCCGACAAATCGCAGCTTTCCTTTTGCCAGGACTCTGGGTGTGGAAACTGGTGTGGAGTCTAGGGAGGTTTGACTGTTGCGGGTGGAAAAAAAATGGCATCTGAATTTGCATGAAGACAGTTTCACTTGTAGACAGATGAAGCCGGAAATGTTTCAGAAGTGGGGCTCTGAAAAGACTTGATGGATTTTTCACTTAAAGTTTCCTGTTTTTACCATTTCCATGGGCTTTATTAATTCTAAGGCACCTCTGAACCCCACTCGTCTGGCAGTGGCAGCGACACCCAGTGATGGCTTGCTCGCTCCTTGTGTAAATGTTTGGCAGAATATCCCTGCTACCAACAGCCAGTAAGCAATTTTATCCTGTGTATAAGCCCTTGGGTACTTATAAAATATACCTTAGGCTTGTTTTCAGCCATCTTTAATGCTTCTACAAGTAGACTTCTTAATTTTATTTTTAAGATAAATTGGAAATGTTTTTGAAGATAGAAATAGCATTTTAAATGGTCCTTAAAGTTTTTATATTTACACAATGTTTTCAAGTTTATGTATATTTATCGAAATTTATCTAGAATTTTAAGAAAAATTTATTTATTATTTTCAGAAAGAGGGGAAGGGAGAGAGGCAGAGAGGGAGAGACATCATTGTATGGTTGCCTTTCACCTGCCTCCAGCTACGGACCTGGCTGGAGACCTGGCTTGCAACCTGGTTATGTGCCCTGGCTGGGAATCAAACCAGCAACCTTTGGGTTCACAGTCCAGCACCTTATCCACTGTGCTACCAGCTAGAATTTTTGTGCTCAGAAAACTTTCTGAAGCTGACATTGAGTGCTAGGAAGGAACTAAAGAATTGGAAGACATGGGTGGTGTTAATATATCTAGTTTCTTGGCTCATTAATTGAATGCTTGGCAGTTAATTCTATTTACTAGAGCTATGACTCCTTCTGTTATATGAAATGTGGTCACCGGCACATCATTTATGGTAAGTGTACATTTGCCTACCAGATGCCCAGACCTGTGCATGTGATTCTCTGTCATCTTTCTTTGTATATGTATATAGGCATATTCTATCTGATATATAAAAATGGTTATGTGTCTTTGACTGTATATCATAGTATATATGAAGTTGGGATCAGAGCCAGGTTTGGTTGGGAAGGTTTTATGGAAGAAGTGAGTTTTGTAGAGGTCCAACGAGAGGGCAAGTAACATATTTTGGCAGAAAGAAGCATATGTAACTCTTCCAAGGCTGGAGCGATTAAGTCAAATATACTCATGGGTAAGCATGAACCATTTAAGAGCACATTATAAATTACTGGATGAAAATTTCCAGGCTAAAGGTGAAGAGGCAAGGGGATGGGTATAGAGGAGGGGCAAGTGGGAACTCCTCTAGTGTCTGTTGCTGGTGTATCTCCCCACTGGATACCAGCACCCTGCCCATGTTGCCATCTAGTGGAACTGGCCTGGCCCGCATGTATGCGGAAGCATCACCCACCTCTTCTCACTTCAGGTTAAATTAACAGTGTGACACCTTAGTGGCAGGCATGCTGAGGTGAAGACTTACACAACAGAAATGGATGTAACTGTATTCTCCAAAAGAATGTTAATTTTGCCTTAGGGGGAAAATGCGGGTGAATACCAATATATATTTAAACCTATATTGTATTATATGTTTACCACATACAAAGAATTTCCCATAGAAATGTATTTATCAAGTATTAAGAATTTCCCATAGACAGCCTTGGTGAGAATCTGAAAAGGAGTGCTTGCTGGAGAAAATTCAATCATCAAAACTCAGGGCAACAAAGCAAAATACAGAAATGCAGGTATTTATGTGGTGGTTGCTATGAACAGCACGTAGACTTTAAGAAAACGTGACAAGAAACATTTCTTCATTTGTAGCTTAGGAACAAGTATTTGCTGCATGTGGGAGGTGGAAACTGAGAGAGTTCAGTTAAAGGTGTCTGTAAAGACAGGCAGCCTGAATGAAACGCTGATGGATTTCCCCAGCTTCCAGAAGGGATTCTTTTGGAATTCTCTGTTGTAGCAGTAAAACTGCAGAGTGGAAGTACAGGAATGCAATGAGCTGAGGGCTGTGTGCCTTCCTTCATAAAAGCAGCCTGAAGTGGACTTTGGGCATATATATCCTAAGGCAAAATGCTAGCCTGACCCTAATAGACCAGTGCTGTCACCTCCTCCTCACCCCTGAAGACAGTGCCCTGTCTCTGTTTGCTACCTGGCAAGTTCCTACCCTTCACCAAAAGTGTCCCTGAGCTCCTTAGCACATGACTGGTGGCTCCTGGGATGAATCCCAGGGCAGGCCTGACCTGGCTCCTGGCCCTTGGTTCCACATTAGGGACTGGAGTTTTTACACACCTTTTCCCACTTTACAAAGTCTCACCCTTTCGGCCCCTTGCCAGGAAGGCGGCTCCTCCTTTGTGGCAAGGGTGACCGCACACAGGGTCCATCAGGAAGCGTCATCAGGGGTGGTGAGGCAGCACCATGCTGGGAGGGGAGGAAGAAGCCCAGGAACTCAGGCCCTGTCTCTCAGGCTCCTCCCTTGAGTTTTCTCAGCACCCCTGCTGGGGCTCTGATGTCAGCTACCACTGTGATCTGATAGGCAAGACTCTGCCCTGCAGGAGAGGAGTTTCCAGACTGTGCTCTGGCCTTTGTTAGGCAGCACGGTTGAGGGAATGGAAGAGAAGGGGCAGGTCATGTGGTAAAGCCGCATCGCCCTTAGAACTCCTCATTAGCTGCTCAGAATATTATATCAGCTACGGTTCTCATTATGCAAGAATGAGAAGCCCAGTGTAGACTGGGTCATACAAAAGAGAATGTTTTATTAGCTTACATAACTAGAATGAGTTTTGATTTAGCAGTTAGTTCAGATGTCAAGAAGCCATTTTCTTCCCAACCTGCCCTCCGTGGTTGAAGTCCGTACTCAGCCAGCTTCTCTCATGGTGGTTAAATGCAGCAATTCTAACTTCGTATCTGCAACACACTGTCCAGAGGGAGAAAGAGAACTGGCTTCTGGTGGCTCAATCACAGGAGTGAGGGACCTCTTCTACAAGCCCCCAGCAAATTTCTCGTGTCTCATGAACTTAAATAGGGCCATGTGCTCAGTCTAAAGCCAGTTTATTGGCAATGGGATATGCTGTGATGACTGGCTTAGGTTTGGTTTGCCTAAACCAGTCACTACATGGTAAGGGGGATGGGATTACTATGACTGAGTTAAAATGGTCAGGGCTGAAGCTGAGAACTGGGGGTGGGGGTAATTTCCCCCTCAGACAGCATCTTGCTAAGGAGGGGGGTTGAAAGTGATGTCAAGTGAGCCACAGTGTCCTGCACCCAGGCTTCCCTTCACGGTGCTTTCCTCCTCTGTTGCTTCTAACTTGGTGACTGGCTGTGATATAACACTGGGAATGGAGCCCTGCACATTGTATTACCAACCCTCCTCCGCATCCCCCAAGACAGTGACACAGATGCTATCAGGAGACCACAGACACATGGTCCAGGAACCACAGCACTGCAGATAAGAAGAGGAAATTCTCAGAGGTCCATAAGGCACCCTCAAGCTATCACAGACCTGGTCTGGGGAGCACTGAACAATGAGAATAAGAACTAGAGAACATGAATTACAGATAACCTTCAACCTGTGGTAATTATAAATCCCCACAAAACACAAAGTCAAACATAATTTTTCTTTTAAAACACTGTGATAAGACCATATGTCCCTGAAAAGGATAACCCTCTTCTTTATAGATGTGAGTTTAATTGCTGTGTTTGATGATTTTATCTTTTTTTAAAATTGATATGACTGGGCTCTGGATAATGTAAAGACAGACTTTGAAGCTATACACCAACAAACAAAATAGGAGCATTCAGCCATATAGAGTTTTATTTCGTTGACTCCAGATGGGACTTCTGGGAGAATGGCTGAGGGCAGGGCGGTGCGGACTCAGAGAGTGAAAAACACAGTGATGTAAAGGCAGCCACCACTTTGTCATAAGTAAGTTGGAGCAGAAGGGACAAAGTTTATCTTTGTAGATGAAATTCATGACTGGGGACAGGAGCTCCACAGCCTTGTCTCCAACCAGTCAGTATTCCTTGCCATTGTCCTGGAGGGGAACATATGCACAGAGGAGCTCTTTATTATCAGTGGGCTTTGACTGAGAAACCCTCACCAGGACTTTGAATGAGCCAGACTGCCCATGTGCCAGAAATCCAGTTCAGCAATATTAGGCCAGGCCACAAAAGGATGTGGTGCTTAAACATATGCTGCGTCTCAGGGTAGCTGGTGGCAGAGAGGACACCTCCACAGTGGAGGTCTTCAACATCTCAGTTCTGGTCCCTGTTAAGACGTTTGTGTGGCAAAACTTAGAGCATGTCCTATCAACTTGCTTAGCCTAATTTCTCATCCAAGAACAAGTTTAAGGAATGAGGAGACTGACCTCAAAAGCTTTCTTTAAGCCCTGGCTGGTGGCACAGTGGATAAGGCACCAGCCTGTGAACCCAAAGGTCGCTGGTTCAATTCCCAGCCAGGGCATATAACCAGGTTGCAAGTCAAGCCTCCACCCAGGTCCATAGCTGGAGGCAGGTGAAAGGCAACCATACATTGATATCTCTCTCCCTCTTTGCCTCTCTTCCTTCCCCTCTCTCTAAAAATAATAAATAAACTCTTTAAAAAAGGAAAAGAAAGAAAGCTTTGAGCTTTCTGATTGGGTTCTGTGCAGGGTGCCATAGGAAGTGTCATGAAGAACTGACATGGAGTTGAGGTAGGGGCTTAAATCCTTAGTGCCGGGACATCCAGACAGACGGGTGACGGAACGGCATTTGTATTGCATGCTGCAAATGCGAAGTGGCTCAACAGGCTGAGTGTTGGGTTGGAACTGCTCCAAGTATTGTTATTTGGGCACTGCGATGCCTCGATGTAACCACAGCTGGCTGAGTAGCTTACTGTTTCCTTCGGAGCCCAGTGGATTGGATATTGGCTGCCAGGCATATGTCCTGCGACATGCAGATGTCAGTGATCTTGTGGGATCAGTGTACACGAGGCAAGCTTAGAGGGTGGCTCTGGCAAATACATCTGTTAAAAAGTCATTGCAAAGCGGTGGTCACATGGCTTATTTTGAGACCAATGAGCCCCAGTGGTGGTGTTGGTTTCCTCTTGTGTCAGTAATGGTCAACCAGTGGCCTTGCACACTGTTGAGGTTTATCTTTTTTTTTTTGTGATCCTGTTGCTCAATAACCCACATTAAGTTCCACTCTGAAACGGTTAGCAGTGGAAATGTTACCTGAGTAGGAGAAATGTTTGTTTTTAATATCAGTTTATATAAGTCAGTGGTCCTAAACTCAAACGTCTTCAAGAACCAGGCAAGAAATATGAATGTGTAAACAATGCCTTGTATGATCAATTGAAACTTGAGAGGCCTATGGCCAACTTGCAGAGAACATATCCCATCTAAAGGCATTAAATTTAAGGTGAAATAAAAAACTTTTCTGTCCCAAGGAAACCCTGTGAGCTGGATTCAGACCTAAGGTCACCACTTTGTGATCCGTGGGCTAATTCGGCCGTCATTAATATGTTTGTTTAGCTTCAGAGGTGCCAGATTTTATGGATGTGACCCTTTTGTAATTTTGTTTTATAGAAGATTTTAGCTTTTTACTTTAGATTAGAAGACTATTGTTGGTATAAGTTGTTAAAACCCATAATTGGAAATACTTCAAAAGGAATAATGTCCTTATAAAAATCATTTCTTTGGTTCATGGCCCCAGTTCATGGGGACTGAATCAATTTAGAGAAACAGAGATGGAAATCTCAAGCAAAACAGTTTTGAGTATTTTGCATCATTTAAAACATTTGCATCACTAAAGATAAGGAACTCCAAGCATTTAAAACTTCTACTTCTGCGCTGTGAGTTGTACACTGAGTAGATACACTCCTTTTTACCTTTTCTTGGTGTTAGCAGGTGTGGGGTTAGCGACCAGGGAGGAGATATGAGTGTTTCCCTGACCTCTTGCCCTACCCTACACTTTTACCTGGAATGTGCTGTGAGTGAATAAAGAAACCAATGAATTCATTTATTCTCAGATGTTAGTCACCTACAGGACTTTCCTCCAAGGGAAAGTCCTTGTACTTTTAAAAGAACCTTATGGTAGAACAGAAAATAGGGCAAAGTTTAGCTCAAAGTACCACCTCTTTAATGAGAGTATTTTCTGTCAAGTTGAGAGGATGATTGGAGGCTTAGGAGCCTCCCAGGTGCTTCACAGATAACACCTTGTGTTGCCCTGCTTTAGGCAAGACCTGCTGGACCAGGGCCAGCCATTGGGCACGGAGTGGGCTTCCACTTTGTTCTTTTTTTTTTAATTTTTGATGTGCCCATTTATTCAACATGATTGGGTAACTGTATTGTATTTATGCACCATACAGAAATACCAAGTATTTTTAAAAAACAGAACATTGAGTATTTAAGAAGGTATTGTTGCCTTAGTTAAACCCTTAATTCAGAAGGCACTTCAGTAACTTTTAGTGCTTCAAAGTCATGATCATCATCAGAGTATGGTACTGAAAAAAAATATTCAGTACTATGTACAAACAATCATTTCCAGTATTATGCAAGAAAATCTTGTTTCAGCCATTCTTTTTCTTCCTATACAATTAAAAATAAAATGGAGCATTAGTATGATTTTTACAAATATTTTGTTTATTTTAATGAAGCTGGTAAAGACATTTAAAGCCCATATCCCAGGCCAAAAAGTACAAATAAAATAAAAAAGAGCAATGTTCTATTGTACACACTCCTGCATGAATAACTTTATTAACTGCTAATGAAAATTAGAACTTTCCTGGGATCTTCTCACAAGATTTTTCTTTACTCTTAAAATGCTTTCTCTTCAGTGAAGCCATCTTTGGAGTTTAACGTTTCTCTCACCTTATCTGTCATCTTGACTCCAACCTGATATTCCTCTTCTTTTGGTCCAGACCTTCAAACTTTAAAAGTAGCTTCAAGTTAAGGAAAGATCATTTTTCCACAGTCCAGGAGTGAAGCAATCACACACTAGAACTTCAGGGCCAATTAGAAATGTCATTATGAACTCCTGTATTGGTCGAATTCATTTATCACAAGCCTGAAAATGCACAGTCCTGAAAAAGGTGGTCTTCCTGTGTATACATGTTATATTCAAAAAGGAGAGGGCAATGTGAAGGGGGCTGAAGTTTGATCACCAAAAATTAGCACAATAAAAACAAAACAATAATGAATTGGCACTAGAATTCAAATTACCAGATGTTTGAAAGAGATGGGGGGTGAGGGGCGGATTTAGTTTTCAATTCAATTTTAAACACCACATTACAAAAGAACTATTTTTAAAAATAAAAAAGGACTGAGGGGAAAGAAAATAAAATGAAAAGAATATCTAAACCATTGAATGGCCTCTTGTTTGTTCCTGATAAACTTCAATTACATCTTCTTCCTTCATTCCCAGTTCTTTTGGAGTGTGATTGTCAGCAATTCTCTGACCTTCAAAGAGAAACCTGAGTGAATTCATTGGAACTCCCTGTCTTTGACAGTATGATTCTTTGAGTTTCTTGAGGTGTGTTGTCATTTTCACTTTGAAGTGAATCTCACTGCTATCCTGTCCAATGACTTTGAGTTTAACGCATTCTCCTTCCTTCTTATCCCCCAAGTCCTCAGTTGAAGGTTTTGCCTCCTGGTCAGACATGGTGATGGTGGCTTTACCTGGGGTCTCCGCACAGCAGCAGCCTCAGGTAGACAGAACCTCACTCCAATGTTTACAAATCTGTCTCTCTTTCCCACAGCACAACAATGCGTCTGCTCCACTTCATTCTTTTTGATTTACATTATTCAAACTTGTATCAGAGCCCACACAAATTCTTGCAAATGTGTTTTGTAAGAGATTAATGGCACCCAGCTTCCCTGTGTCTGGTGTTGGCCAGCAGGAAAATTCTGGGAATTTAAATATTCCTTCGACAAAGTGACTCAAAGCTGTGCTAAAGTTGTGTTCTTTTAATAACGCTTTCGTCTCAGAGGGCTCTCAACTCATTCTTTTCAGTGAGACTTCATAAACAAATAGTCCACCAATCCTTTCTCTTCATGCTGAACACCAGTTTATCTGCAACCCTTTGCAATCTGGCTTCTATCCCCAGTCATTGAATTATCTGTCTCCACAGCTTCCCAGTGACCAACTGGTCATCATATTTATTGACCTTTACTTTAGCCTTTCTTTCTGACAGGTTCCTCTTTCACCTGTGCACCATTCCACATGCTGTTAACTCTACCTGGAACCATTCTTCCTTCTTTTCTTCCTTACCTTCTCTTCCTTGGCTAATTCCTGACCCTCAAGTGTTAGCTTAGACATCACTTCTTTCAGGAAGCCTTCCATGATTATTTCCTCCTCCAGGTTTGATTCAAGTACCTGTCTTATGAGCTTTCATAGCAATCCATATTTTTCTGTTGTTGCACTCATCATACATACTGTATTTTAATTAGTGCCCTGCCTTCTCCCTCACTATACTATGGATTCTATGAGGAGAGGTACAATGTTTAATCTGTACCATGTACCTTGTACCTGTACATGGCAGATGCTCAATAAATATTTGCAGAATGAAGAACTACATAAATGAAGATGACTTCTGAGCAGTGACACATACAGCTTCCTGTAGAGAAGACAGTGAACCCCTGTTTTCCACCATCAACCTTCAGTTCTTGCTAGGTCTCTTGGACCTCCAATTAGAAGATGTAGAAGGTTCATTAGATACTGTCAATAAAATGTGAGCTCTAGCCCTGAGGAAGAAGACAACTCCCAGGAAATCCTGGCCATTTGCATTTAGCCACTTCATTACCAGGGAGTACCTCTCGGCATTGCTTTTATTAAATAGTGATGGTATTTGTGATGATAGCAAAGGAGAGGGTGAGTTCTAAGGGTTCTGAGTACCAATAGAGTGGGAAACACATTGTTCAGGAGACCAAGCAAATGGGTAGCTATGATGGTTTCTTCATTATGGAGAACTTGAATATGTCTGATTGGCAGCTATACGTAGAGAAACATAGACTAAGAGTTAGAGGAACTGATAAGTGTTGTGTACTCATAAAACTATGTAGATGACACTGTACTTTTGGGACCATTTAAGGAAATTTCAAGTTAATTTTAACTATGCAATTTAACTTTATTTATTTAAAAGATTTATTTATTATTTTTTCAGAGAGAGGGGAAGGGAGAGAGGCAGAGAGGGAGAAAGACATCAATGTATGGTTGGGTTTCACCTTCCTCCAGCTACAGACCTGGCTGGAGACCTGGCTTGCAACCTGGTTATGTGCCCTGGCTGGGAATCAAACCAGCAACTTCTGGGTTTGCAGGCTGGCACCTATCCACTCAGCCAGGGCTGCAATTTAACTTTAATGAAGTTAGAACCTTTGTCCCTTCTCTCACCTCTGAAAACGTGATTCTACTATATTAAGGGTGTTATATCTGTTCTGTAAATCTATAAATTGAGACAGGCTTTCCAGAGCATTTAAGAAAAATGTGATATCTTGATCTCATGAATCTTCTTACCTCTTGAAATTGGATTGAAATTGTTGACTGGCTGTAGTAGCTACAATGGAAAAGCACAACATTATCAGGCAGAGTTGGGTGAGCAAACAGTAAGTTCATATCCATATTACAGAATAGTGTGATTAACAGCAATAGTATGTTCCATAGCGCTTGTGTAGTGAAGATGAGATATTCCATGCAATCTCTTTTAGAAATATTTTCATGACAAACCGTGAGTTTTATAGAAGCAGCAGCACCCTGTTGAAGGGCCACCAGCGTGATAGAAGAGGCTCCGCATATACCCACAGTGGTTGTCTGCTCAGACCTCAGACTCAGATGCGTGAAGTGGAAGCTCCTTGCCCTCCCTCTTGCCACAGCTGTTCCTCCTCAGGGCTTCCCCTTATTTATTAATGTCTGGCTTCCTCTTCCTCCAGATCAGCCAGGCTTGGAGCCCTAGTGCTGGCTGTGCCATCTCATCTCTCTTACTGCTCTGTATCTTTCTTGGAGCAAATGGCATAGTTGCCTTGAAATATACTGATTGGTGCTCTGCTGAATCAGACACCATAGTATAGAGGGAAAAATAGCAAGGGATGAGGAACTACAGTCTAGTTTCAGTTCACACGTAGTCTAATCTAAGTGATACTGCGCCAGTCATGTAATTTTGAGAAACTGTATCCTTACTGGAAGCCAATAGAGCTGTTAATACCCAAAAGTCCTTCCTTCCAGGATTGTTACAAGGACCACTGGCCACGTGTGTGGCATCACTTTCAGCGCTAGAATGCAGTGCCTCCCTGAGACAGTAAAAGTAGACGCATGTTCTATATTGTGCCCTGCCTAATACCGAGCACATTGTAGGTGTTTCATAAACTATACTTACGACTGCTGACAGTATTAAGAGAGCTTAAACATAAAGATTGTGTAGCTGTCAGCTGGTTGCTGGTTCAGAGTTTGGGACTATGTTTCACTAGAGTACTTTTGCCTTCCTCCGGACCAGATAACAGGATTTGGGGGACAACCAAGGTGTTGTGTTTTTACATTCGCGGGTTAATTTCATCCATTAAGGGAACATGAGAAAATTAATTATATACTGTGCAATGATGGACCGTAAGGTGGCTTTAAAACACAGCATGTTGTGAATGCAAATAGCCTCTGAGGGGAAGCTTCCTCTCAAGAAGCGGGCTTGATGGAATGTTAATTGCCTAACCGAAGTTCATGCCTTGAGTGAAGAGGGGTTTGGAATTCCCACCTGGGGTTTATTAGCATCAATGTTCAGGCTGCCTGGTCCTGGATGTTCGTTCTTTTTTTTTTTTTTAATTTTATTTCATCATTTCTAGAAAGAGGGGAAGGGAGAGAGGCAGAGAGGGAAAGAGACATCAATGTATGGTTGCGTTTCACCTGCTTCCAGCCACAGACCTGACTGGAGACCTGGTTTGCAACCTGGTTATGTGCCCTGGCTGGGGAATCGAACCTGCGACCTTTGGGTTCACAGGCGGGCACCTTATCCACTGTGCTACCAGCCAGGGCTGGATGTTCATTCTTAATGTCAAGGGAACAAAGCTCCCCCTCTGAGGATGGTGCGGTTGCTGCGCCTTTAAAGTGAGTAGCTGCTGCTGGTTCCTGGCCAGCTCTGGAAATTCCAAAAACTAAAATGGGTTTCTGTTCAAGTCGTCTTATTAATGGTTCGTGGGACCACTGTGGTGGGTTCGGTAGGTGGCTGTTAGGTCAGCTCCAGAAAGAAAAGCACAATCCATTAGTTGAAGCCTGGACTTAAGTGGCTTCTACGGGGCTGTTTGTGTTTGCTCGGCGCTTTCTGTTTATGAAGATGTTAAAGGAAGTGCGTCCACTCTGCGCACGTTGTAAAACTGAAGGGTTGCAGCTGTCAGGACTATTTTCTTCTTGGCTCTTTTTTCGGTAAACCTGGCAGATTTATGGATTGGTACAGAATACCAGCCTCAGCTCTCCAGATGCACAGCCATATTTCTTTTCCTGTTTTCTTTCTTTGAAGATAACAAATGTTTATCTGTGAAGTTTCTGGGAATGTATTTTTTTCAGGCCAGGGCAAATTAAGCTTATTCTTGTGTCATCATAATTCAAGATTGTGAAGTAATTAAATGATTAGTTTCTTAGTTATGTGGTGCCTTCAAAGTGCCCAGCGTGGATTCTACTCTCTGCAAACAAGGTGGGGGGAACCTGCAAGGTATAATCTTGTGTTTTACATAGTTTACAAATCTGCCTCAGAAGACAACTAGCGTCTATCTGAATGATCAACTTTCAGTACAGCAGACATTCACTGCGGAAGTAGAAGCTCACCATAGGCCTCCGCAGGGGAGCTGCCCTGAGAAGGCTTTGGGGAGGCAGAGAAAGGGTCTCAGAGCAGAAAAAGGAGGCCAGCAGCAGCTGCTCTCCTGGTGTGGCTACACAAGGTGTTATGATTCATCGTAAGGTTTGTTTCAAGTAATTTCCAGTGAATGAAAACAATGATTAAAGTTTCTGAAGATTAGTTACTTTTCAAATCATTCACATCCATGTATGGGGTGCTCATTTGCGATTGTTCCACTCGTAGCGGCCCTCACACTTTCTTTTGCGTTGCCCTTGCTTTCTTCAGAAGAGACAGGTTGAAGCTCCAGCTGGCATCCTTGGTGCCTCTCCCGCAGCCTCTTATCCCTGCTGCCTACCTGGGTGCAGAGACGAAGACAGCCAATAGTTGTGCTAAGTCTGGGATTATATTTCTAGCCTTGGTAGGCACTTGAATTTTCAGGCTATGGTCTTACTTAAAGGAATTAAATGTGTATGTGTCTGTCTATGCCATGAGGGGTCCAGATACTTCTGGACAGGGTGAGCCTAAGGGACCATTCAAGCCGACCGGTTCTAGTAGTAACTGGGAATATGTGGACTGGAGCAAAGGTTTCGGAACCTTCTTCACCCCTGGCATCCGTTACTCATGCGTCTGTTATTTTATTTTATTATTTCATGTCACTTCAAGGACAAAAGAAATACCTGACAGATTCATTTATTAAACACTTATTGTTATAAAGAACTTGTTATGTACTAATAACTTGGTGACCCTGTGAAAAAGTAACATAAATTAAAAAGTTGAGAAATAATGTTTATACTTGATTCTTCACCACAGTTAGTTACTAATGGAATGTGTTCACCTATTAGGCCTTGCATTTTTCAGTCCGGCTCCGATCAGGAGACAAAGCACATGATAATTTGAACAGGAATGTTTACTACAAATAATCATTAACTAGAGCCCTGGCTGGTGGCACAGTGGATAAGGCACTGGCCTTCGAACCCAAGGTCGCTGGTTCAATTCCCCAGCCAGGGCACATAACCAGGTTGCAAGCCAGGTCTGCAGCCAGGTCCATAGCTGGAGGCAGGTGAAAGGCAACCATACATTGATGTTTCTCTCCCTTGCTCCCTCCCTCCCTGCCCTTCTCTCTGAAAATAATAAATAAAATCTTTAAAAAAAGAAAGAAAGAAACATTAACTAGCAAAACGGTATGGTGGCTCCTCAACAAATTAAAAATAAAATCTCTGTATGATCTAGCAATTCTACTTCTGGGAATATACCCAAAAAGAATTGAAAGCAAAAACTTGAACAGGCTTTTGTGCACCCATGTTTATAGCAGCATGCTTTATAGTAGCCAAAAGGTGGAAGCAATCCAGGTGTCTATTGGCAGATGAGTAGACATACAAAAGATAGAATATCATCCTTAAATATTTAGGAAAAAAAAATCCTGACATGTGCTGCAACATAGATTAACCATGAGGGCCTTGTGTTAAGTGAAATAAGCCAGTCACCAAAAAGTACATGCTCTGTAATTCCAGTTCCATGAGGTACCTACAGCAGCAAGTTCAGAGATAGAAAGTAGATTGGTGGTTGCCAGGGACTGAGGGAAGGGAAGAATGGGGAGCTGGTGTTTAATGGGCACAGTGTTTCAGTTTTGCAAAGTAAAAAGCATTATGGAAATAGATGGTGGTGAGAGTTGCACAACACTGTGAATGTACATAATACTGCTAAACCATACCCTTAAAAATAATTAAGATGGTAAATTTTTAAAAAAGATTTTATTTATTATTTTTCGAAAGACGGGAAGGGAAAGAGGCAGAGAGGGAAAGAGATATCAAAGCATGGCTGCCCTTCAACTGCCTCCAGCCTCGGACCCGGCTGGAGACCCAGCCTGCAACTTGGTTATGTGCCCTGGCTGGGAACCGAACTTGCGACCTCTGGGTTCACAAGTTGGCACCCCATCCACTATGCCACCAGCCAGGGCAAGATGGTAAATTTTTATGGTGGATTTTACTACCAGTAAAAATTATAATAAGGGGCCCTGGCTGGTGGTGGCACAGGGGATAAGGTGCCAGCCTGCAAACCCAAAGGTTGCTGGTTTGATTCCCAGCCAGGGCACATAACCAGGCTACAAGCCAGGTCTCCAGCCAGGTTCTTAGCTTGAGGCAGGTGAAAGGCAACCATATATTAATGTTTTTCTCTCTTCCCCTCTCTCTAAAAATTAAAAAAAAAAAAATCTTAAAAAAAATTATAATAAGGAAAATGAACTATTTTTTAAAAGAGAAATGTTAGCCATGGCTGGTAGCACAATGGATAAGGCGCCAGCCTGCGAACCCAAAGGTCGTTGGTTCGATTCCCCAGACAGAGCACATAACCAGGTTGCAAGCCAGGTCTCCAGCCAGGTCTGTGACTTGAGGCAGGTGAAAGGCAACTATACATTATGAAAGGAAAAAAAAGGGAAATGTTAACTTTGATGAGGACTGACTATTAGGAAGTAAAGAGAATTCTAAAGAAAAGAGAAATAGCAAATGTAAGGAGTAGTCACTTCCCCTGGGTTTGAGATGGAGCACCAAGTGTGAGCTTCCCCCTCCTCTGCTCCAGACCCTGCTGAAGAGCTGATGGCTGACTCCCGGAGTAGCAGAGTAGTCACTGTGGTGCTTTGCTGGTAGAACTTGCTAGAAATCCACCCTCCAGGGTGCTGAGGAAATCTGTTCATGGGGAGTTTTCTCAGTAGAGGCACTCTGCTAACCCCTGTCCTTTGGGGGTGTCAGCAGAAGCTGCTAGGGGCTGGGTGGTGCTGGCCACCAGGGACAGCAGGACACAGTTGCTGAAGAAGATGCCGGGGGCTGGAGGTGCCGTGTATGCATGCCAGAGTTTGCAGCAAGGCCATTCCAGAACCAGGTCAGAAATGCACTTCCTGTAACAGCTCTCCACATCGCTTCACTGACAAAGCTTAGAATTGAACCTACTGGTAAAAGTAAAAATATTTCAAGTCCCATCTTGATTTTCACACAGCAGGTAATGAAGGGTGACTTTGGAGCTGTGAGGCAATAAAAGGATTCCTGATCACCTCACAACTTCTCAAACCTTGAAATCACATTGGATCCCATCACCCTAATCTGCTGTCCCACCTTACTTTTCACATACTTGCAACTACTGACAACCTCTCTTTGCAAAGAAATGATGTCATCCTAAGAACTGTAGTGCAATCTAATGTTACACTGTAAGTAAGCTTGAATGAGTAGGGCAGTGTCCCAGAGATGTTGAATAAGCTGTTTCCCTCAAAATGGAAGATATCCTGCAGCACCCCTGTGGGTTTGCTGTAGTGTCCTGAAGCACCACAGCACACAATTTGGGGATCTTAAAGCTAAAATCATGCATCTCTTTCAACATTTCTGACCATACCACTCTAAGATAAGAGTATCTAAGATGCTGATTTAGTTAAGAGTACGGAAGAGTCGGGTGTAAAGTGAAAATAATGTGGGATCAATATGATTTATGAAAACCTCTTAGAAAGTTACCATGCTGGAGAATAACATAGTAAGGAAGGGACCAGCAAATTTCCAGTTCCATCTGGTGCTACTCTGTGGCATAAAATCATTAATGGGAATGGTGGCAGATGCACCATTTAGATGGTTGCTTTTCTCTCTCTTTTTGTTTTGGGCTGATTGTACGTAGTTGAAACTAAGAAAGTTAAATGGTACGTGATGGGAATTTGCTATTGAAATAGATTTATATTAAGGAATTAGTGATTTTTAGCCAGCTTCTGTTTCTACTAGAAAATTAATGGAGTTAATAAGACCTTTTCTTAGGGATGCGGGAAGGCACACTATTCATAGTAGCAGTTCCCCGGAAAATACGTTCATTTGGGGGATGTCTACAGCTTTGTGAATCATAACTATTACCAATTTCTATTGCTCTTCTTTAAGGAGAAACTGGATAACTTAAGTTTTATAACCTGGCCTATTCAAATGGAAAAAAAAATTCTGACCGACGCCTTTCTGGGCTACCTGTGAAACAGCCCAGCCACCCACCCTGTTTGGATAAGTTCTGTTGTGGTTCACAGATTCACCACCTGCTGAGTCTGTCTGCTGTATTTCAGCCTTGGCTGCTTCCACCTGGCAAACCTATCTTGCCCTCTCTCTTCGCTTCCCAGCTTTTCTGCCTCGTAAACAGGGACTAGTTGGCACAAAGGTTAACTTCATAGAGAGCCTACCCAAGTCAGAAACTCACTGTAAAAATCAAATTATGGCAACTTGGAGTGCATTAGACTTTCAAACAGATCTCAGACCAGGAGTCTATGATCCAAATTCCACATATGGAGCACCACTTTAGGGTTTTTGTTTGTTTGTTTTGTTTTTTAACAGAATTTGAAATTCTGTTAGAAACCTGAGTAAAGCTCTTGATGCCATCAAGTAGGGCCTATCACCCAGTCTGTCCTGGCATCATTTTCTACCCCTTAGAGTGAACCCACAGCAGAGAAACGGGATTGTTGCTGCCGCTACCTCCACCAGAGCTGTTTGCTTCTGAATTCTTCCCAGTAATCGGTTCCAGATGTGTGGCGGGCACTGCAGAGCTGCCTGACTGTCTCGTATCGCATTCAACTGCAATCTGCTAGCCAATAGGAGGGGTCCCCACTAGATCATTGAAAAAGAAAATTTTGTTAAACATGTATGTTTATTTCGTCCTGAAATTATTTCAGGGCTGTAAGGCATGAAGGCAATGCTTCGTTAATTTGACAATCACTGCCCTTTAACTTGAATTTCAGTTTGTTATGAGGAGGAGCTTTCTAATGATTAGAAAGAAGGTGGGGATGTCTTTTCAAGGAGTGAGGTCTTGTAAAGAGAGGTGATCAAGGAGATTTGGATGAAGGCTGACTGCCTGTGATGTGCCTAGCAGACTCCTGCACCAGCCAGGTAGAGGATTAGAATAAATGACCTTTAAGGTTACTGCCACGCCTGAGTTTCCACAATGATGACTATTGATCGCTTTTTCCCCTTGCTGCTTTTCTGAAGTAAACCCAGGGAGTTGCAGGTCAGATGTGACATTGTCTGGGCTCAGTCTCAGCCCTGCCTCTCTTCATACTGGTGAATCCCTTCTGTAGCCCCTCTCATATTTTGCCCATGTTGCCCTCATTAACCTGGACACAGTAAAGAAGTTCAGTCCTCTAATTTTTCTTTTCTGTCATTGGACCATGCCCATAAAATTGCCATACCTATCTTGAATAGTATTCGTAAGGCCAATATCCAAATAGATGCACTACAACCTAAAACAATCTGGCCTATTCATGAAAAATATTTGGAAAAGTGACAATTAACAAAGGAGGACTTGATAATTATCAGTGTTTGATCACATTCTTGATTCATTTCATTATAGTTACCACACCATTATATAAGTAGCATTATCCCCATTTTACAGGTGTGCAAACAGAGCTCAGAGAGGTTAAATGACTTGCCTGCTTTTAGAAAGAAAATGAGAGAAGGCTGACCAGGGAAAACCAAAGGAAGCATCTTCATGAGAACGAGGCAGTGCTTTCTGGGCTCCCGTGATCCACCCCTAATTAAGGGGTGTTCCTCTGCAGGCTTCTGACAGCTTCATGTCTGAAAGGTTAATAAGGGTCCTGGCCCAACTTTTAATAAAAACAAAAAAACAGATTTGTAGTTTTATGTGCCTGAATAAATAGAAACTATTGAGTTTATAGTTTACATAAAGCATTAAATATCAGGAATAGAGTAACTTTAACTTGTGGCTGTGATCTGAGCATTTGAAGTCTACGCTAGAATCATGGCCAGCTCAAACTCTTTGGAAATCTCCCAGTATAGCACTCTTTGAGCTATTCTTGTGCAAAATAAAGAAGTTGAATTTTACATGAGTGTTTAATAGAGTGAGAAAGTCTGGATATAGGAGACAGGAGGCCCAGACTGACTGCATTTACTGTAGTCTAAAGAACATTATTGCTTAGTTTTGTGACCTTGAGCAAATCATAACCTCCCTTTCTTTAATTACATGTCTGTAAAATGGGTATGATGACCCAAGGGAGCTCATTGAGAAGTCTGAATGAAACCTATATAAATGGGAGGCACTATTGCTCAATGTCATAAAAGAAAAAGACCATAGGTCCCAATTTTTTCAGATAATATTTTCAGACCTGATTTTCAGTGTGTGCATGTTTAGTCATCTATTAAAAACTTCAGCCCTGGCTGGTGTGGCCCAGTGGATTGAGAACCAAAGGGTTGCTGGTTCAGTTCCCAGTCAGGGTACATGCATGGGTTGTGGGCCAGGTCTTTGGTTGGGGGTTTGCAAGAGGCAACCACACATTGATGTTTCTCTTCCTCTCTTTCTCTCTCCTTCTCTTCTCTCTAAAAATAAATAAATAAATAAATTCTTTAAGAACTTTTTAGCAAGGAAGATTTCTTAGGCGAGAAATAAAAGCAAACACTGAAAGTCAGGGAAACAGCTGCATCCCAGATATATTGCTATCCCCTGTGTGCGCTCACCTCGAGTGACACTCCTGCCTGTTCCATCGGAATTCTGCACTCACATTCAGAGCACTAGTGAACAGAGAGGATTTATTGAAGATGTCAGTGAGGAGAGGGTTTACCTGTAACAAACTTCAAACTGTAGGCAGGGCCTGGGGGCAGCTTTCTCCCTCTTCCATCTCCACGTTCCCCTTAGTATGCTTCCTTGATTCATAGCAGTTCTGCCCCATGTTCCCCCAGCCCCAAACTCCCCAGCCTTAGCCACTAGTGCCCAGCAATGCCTGAGCTTAAGATCTCCTAAGTCATAGGCATGGCCTCCTGATATGGCATGTAAGTGACCTCCCCTGTCATTTGAGTGTCCCCTTCTTCAGCTCTGGCAAGTAAACCTTAAGACAAGGAGAGTGAGATCGCCTGGGCTGGGCTGGGGCTGTGGAGCCAAGACCCATTTAGCTTCACCTCTCTTTTGGAAAATTGAGTGCAACAGAGTGTCTGAGGAGGGGGAGGAGAAAGGTTTGAAGCTTGCCACCCCAGCCAGGTGAGACCAAGATCACATCTTTTTCACAGTGAGGAGAGAGACTGAGAATAAACTTTATATAGAGATTATGGAAGTCTTCAAAGCCTTTCAAAGGTATAGACATAAACTGTCTTTAGTTGAAGGTGACGTGGTACTGTACATAAAGAACCCTAAAGATTCCACCAAGAAACTACTAGAACTGATAAATGAATTCAGTAAAGTAGCAAGGATATAAATTTTATATAATATAAAATTAATATCCAGAAATCAGTTGCATTTTTATATGCCAATAATGAACATCAGAAAGGGAAATTAAGTAAACAATTCCATTTACAATTTCTTCAAAAAGACTAAAATACCTGGGGATAAATCTAAGGATGTAAAAGAAGACCTGTACTCAGAAAATTATCAAAGGTATAGATATAATAGAAGAAGGATTGAGGAAAGTCTCCAAGTTAAATAGAATAAAACTATTTTTTATACTGAGTTTAAAGAACTACCCACCCCCAACTATGACCTACAACGTAAACAATTCAGCTTATCAGCAAGTGTGGACATAAAAATACTGGTGAAATGGCTGTTTTTGTGACCTGGGGTTCTTATGATCTGGAAGTTGTAGGTATATGTTGTGACGAAGTCAGAGATGCTTAGTATTTTTCACTGTAGGGAACGTACAGCATTCCTGAATGTGAACAGGGGAC
Source organism: Noctilio leporinus (assembly GCA_004026585.1). Lineage (NCBI taxonomy): Eukaryota > Metazoa > Chordata > Mammalia > Chiroptera > Noctilionidae > Noctilio > Noctilio leporinus. The sequence goes on from PVIW01001151.1 coordinate 283,820, forward strand.
GTGACTCCTTCTAGATAAACTATCCCTTCTCTTCCCAGTCCTGCTGGTCTCCTCCTCTGTGTCAGTCGGGAAGCTTGCTGACCTCTCCCATTCTTAACAGACATCTGGCCACCTGTCAGCAAAAGGCCCAACAGCCCAGACTTTTTTTAACACTTTTTTTTTTTTTTGATGTAAAATTTAAGGGAAGGTTTTTCTGCTGCTCTGTGATAAAGTCCACTTTAGATGTGTTATCAAGTAACTTTCCTTAGAACTAAGGTGACAGGGAAGGTTGAGTTCTGTGTAGTCAAAGTCAACAAAATGAAACCGGTAAGCTCCCTATGAGTGGGGCCCCTTTTCCTGTGACACATGTAAATATTTGATAATGACTAATTGGGGGAAAAAAAGCCATGAAAATCATAGCCAGCATCTTGACACAGATGATAGGAAGGAAATTCATTATCAGACTTGGGTCATTCAACATACGACTTACACACAGTTTGGTATTAAATGAAACGTGTTGCTAACTTATTTGCTATTTCGTATTAGGTTGTCTGTAATAGATTGTTGATATGACTTCCAAGCATATTCCAAGCCACACTAAGTGATGGTGGTTGGAGTGTTTCTTAAACATAAAAGAGTGAACAGGCTCCACCTACAGGGGATAACAAATCATCATGATGTACTAGGGCATTATTCACTAGGGCTGAAAATTAACCCCCTTTTGAATAAATGCATAACAAAATCAAGAGAAAGTGACTGACCTAGTATATACCTGGAAGCCCCAGGGAATCAGCTGTCCTTTGTCACCATTTTGTAGCATTGGGGCCTGAGGCAAGTGTAGTGCCCTACGCAGATGGAGAGCCTTGAGGTTTTACAGTCCTAAGTGACTAGGATCCTTAAGGACGCTCCTAAGTGACTAGGAGCGTCCTTATCTACATATGATTTTTTAAAAGATTTTATTTATTCATTTTAGAGAGAGGAGAAGGGAGAGAGGGAGAGAGACATCAATGTATGGTTGCCTTTCACCTGCCTCCAGCCACAGACCTGGCTGGAGACCTGGCTTGCCAACCTGGTTATGTGCCCCGGCTGGGGAATCAAACCAGCGACCTTGGGGTTTGCAGGCCGGTGCCTTATCCACTGAGCCACCAGCCAGGGCTTGATTTTTAAAAATACATTGAGCCCTGGCTGGTGGCACAGTGGATAGGTACCAGCCTTTGGGCCCAAAGGTCGCTGGTTCAATTCCCAGCCTGGGCAACATAACCAGGTCTCCAGCCAGGTCTCCAGCCAGGTCCGTAGCTGGAGGCAGATGAAAGGTAACCATACATTGATGTCTCTCTCCCTCTCTCCCTTTCCCTCTCTCTAAAAATAATAAATAAAATCTTAAAAAATAATAAAATTAAATAACAATAAAAATACACTGAGCATTCCTTGCACTTCAGCTAGATCAGGATTTTTTTTTTTTTTTTTAGATCAGGATGTTAAGTGTCTCTTCAGGTTTCCTGAGGATCATGATGAATGTTCAAAGATCACCCAACCTGCTGAAATGACTAAATTGAACTTCAAGGCTAACTAGGAGTGTTTAAACTGTTGGTTCAGCAGTTATTCTCCTTGGCTAACCTGAGCAGGGCTCAAGGCCTGTTTGTGAACCCTATGGAAAAACAAATAGGACATTAAGGGCATGTATTTTGATACACCTTATGTGGTTTGCACATAATTGGACTTGCAAAAGGACATTTAATAAATAAACCTTATGGGGGTACTTGCTGGAAGAAGTTGAAAATGAGCTCTGTCTGTGGCTGACAGGGCCTGGAATTTTGCATAATCAAAATTGGGTTGTGTGATTTTGCATAATCATCACCTGGAAAAGGTGTTGCATCTTCTTCCAATTATAGATGAACGGGAGCTATCTTATCTGTGTAGTGTACAGTCCTGGTGAGATCCTGTGGGTCTCTTGGGGGACATCAGGGCTGCTGTGGGGGAGGGTGTGGACAGATGGTAGGAGGACAGGGGCAACTCCCAGAATGTCCTCTTCTTGGACAGGACAGGAAAGGTCACTTCTTACTAGTGAGGGGGCATTTCTTTGGGTTCAGAATGATCTTCCTGTCGCCTTCATTAATCTGAGATTGCTGTAGAGGCACACATCATAGCAGTTCCTACCCCAGGATGTGCCACAGCAGAAACACACGGTGCACTGCAACTTGCAGAAGGGTGCAGCCTGTTACCCTCCTGGTGGTGAGGTCAGTTTCTGGGAGGCCCTACAATACTGATATTTTCCAGATGTTTCTCCTCTTCTCTCCTCTCTGACTAGCTATGTCTTCCTCTCATCATCCTTCCCTTTCAGTGAAATTCAGATAAAATGCTGCTTGGGGTCTTAGGCATATTAGAATCATTCAGCAGTTGGAAGTGATTTAATATCCAGGCTTTATATTAATATTTGTAATAGCCCTCACTGCTTCTGAGTAGCATAAGCACTTTTTTTTTCCTGCTCAAACCCAATATTGAAATAAAACCCAAGTAGATTTTACAAAACTTTTTTTTAATTGTGTGATAGTTTGTAGTAATCGGCATTGTACTTTATGGTTTTCAAATCACTTTCTTTATATTACTTTATTTAATACCAAACATAAACCTGTGAAGTAAAAAATATTATTTTTATCCTTATTTCCCACCCGAGAAAAGAGTTAGAGAGGTTAAGTAATTTGATCAAGGTCATACAAATAATAAATGGCAAAACTAAATTTTAATTCAAACTCTTCAAATCCATATTTTTTGTATATCCCCCCTTTTTTAGTTAAGATTTTTATTATTTTTAGGGAAAGGGGAAAGGAAGGAGGGAGAGAGGGAGAGAAACATCAATGTATGGTTGCCTTTCACCTGCCTCCAGCCACAGACCCGACTGGAGACCTGGCTTGGAACCTGGTTATGTGCCCTGCCTGGGACTTGAACCAGTGGCTTTTGGGTTCGCAGGCTGGCGCCAATCCACCAAGCCACCAACTAGGGCTTGTACATCCTTTTTAGTAACCTCATCATAGTACCTCTCCTCTTGGGTTTTAGTTTCCCCCATTTAGAAAGCAGCTGGAAAATAAATTTATTCTAAAACTGTAACATTTCTCACAGTTTCCCAGTCAGTCTTGTGAGTGTATTATTTGAGGACCTTTTGTCTTAAATTGGTAATAAAACTGGTGCTCTGCAAAATATCTCCATAAAAGAGGTATTTCGCGGTAGCTCTTGTCCTCACTTCTCCGAAGTGAAAACCTGGGCTTTACAGAGGTAAAATGCCTTCCTCTCAGCGTATTGTATGTAGGAGGCTATACACTGGACCAGGCAGCAGAATTGAAATCTGTTCTCAGATCGCTCCGGCCCCTGAATTCTATCAGCATTTTGCATTCCTTTGGCATCTTGAAGGAATTTATCCGGGGTAGTTAACGGGTAGCTGGGGCTGGACGTGATGGCCCTTTAGGGTAACTGCAGGGCGGTGAGCACATCCGGTAGAAGTGCTGCCCCGGTCTTACTGAGAGTAAACCGCCTGGTCTGCTCTTCCCCGTGCAGTTGAGGGGTGGAGGCTATCCCCACTTTCTTCAAAAGGCCCTCCTCCTGGGCTTGCGGAGCAGGTCCTTCCAGTCACAGGGACCAATATCCACGTTCCTTTCCTGGAAAAAATAACAGACCAAACCGAGCTGCTTTCAAATCCGTAATTCTTGGCGGACAAGACCCCCAACGCAAGGAAAGTTCAGTTGACATCAAAATGTAGCCCAATGATTCAGAAACATTTCTTTTACAGCCAATGCATTTACTATTTCTGCAGCGCACAACTGAGATGAGTTTTTCTTTTTCTTTCTTTCTTTCTATTTCTTCTTTATTGCACATGTGTTTCACTGGCCTAGCCTGTCTCCGTTTCCTTTGCCTACCGCACCCCTCTGCCCTCCTCCTGGAGTGTGGTACGCGCTTCTTCCCACCTGAGTGCGCCCCGGCTCTGCGCCCGCCGCCAGCGCCGCCAGGTTGCCTCCGCCCCGGACAGGCTGCCTCGGGCCGGGGGGCGGACCCCTGCCGCCCAGCTGAGACGCGATTCGTCACTCTTGCAGAACTTTCCCCCTTAAAATCCGTGCACCAGAACCAGCCCTCCCTCCCCGGGGAGGTTTTGATTTGAGTGGTTCTCTTTCCTTTTATTTTCCCTCGTTTGGGGGTTACGGTTAGAACTTGCAGCGGGTCCGAGTGCCATTTCGGAGGAAATCGCCCCCGAAGGCGGGTGACCCTGGCAACCATGCACTCCGAAGCAGAGGAATCCAAGGAAGGTACGATCTTGATTTCTCGGGACTGGCCAGGTTTGGCGGAGGAATGTGGAGGAAGGGCGTAGTAGGGGAGCAGATGAAACTTAGAGTGAGCGGTTGGTACTTTGTTCGCTCGCCTTGCCTGCACCCTGAGGGCTCTGGTGGCGCTACATCGGCCGAATTCAGTGCGCTTCTCACCCCGCAGCCCTTCCGAGGGGATGAGGGGAAGAGGCCGACCCAGCTCCACCAGCCCGCTTTTTAGATTTCTGGGAAAGGCCTCAGAATTGACACCGAGGATGCAAAATGTGCTTGGAAAAGCACCGCCTGCACCGGGAAAAAGCCCAGAGCCGGGTCCCCTGGAAGAGTCGAGGGTCTCTCTTTGGAAAGAGTTTCAGAAATTGGAAATGCTGTGTGTTTCAGGCCGAAAGGGGAAGCTGAGGGAGGGGGAGAAGTGAAAGCTATTTGGGGAATATATTTTTTTTTTTCCTTCTGGCTTTTCAGCAGCGAATTCATTTTGTTGGGGGCTGAAGAGATTATGACTGGAGCCTTGTGCAGCTTGAAACTGAGGAGAGTTTGTTTCTAACTTTGTCTGTTTCTAACTTTGCCAAAGCAAAGGGTTTCATTTACTCCTAACACAGAACGGGTGACAAGGCTGGAAAGGCTCCAACCAAAACACAATTATAGGCTGGTGTTAGTTCGCGGAGTTTATTTGTGTGTGAGTGTTTGTATGCTTTGTTTCCTGAAACTTGACGTACACAAAAGTACTCTTGTATGTGGGGGTGGGAGTGGGAGTAGTTGGGGGGAAATTAGAGAGTAAGAGGGTAGAATGTTCAAGATTGTGAAATTTCTTTTCTTTTCAAGGAGCCTCTTGGCCAACTGGTACAATTCAAGTCAATCACAGCAGCTCTGGGAGCCTAAGAAGCAGGAAGGGGCTCCTTCATTTTTTTCTCCAGTTGGCAGCTATCAGAGAGAGTCCTTGGTGATGTCCTTTCCTGTCTTTTACTGACTCCCCTTCCAAAGTAAAGCTGTGTTTTCTAATGCCATTCTTTGGGACCTACATTTACCTTATTATGCTGTGTAGGGGAAGCAGTCAAAAAGGAAAAAAAAAAAAAAAAAAACCAGCAAAGCAAAGAGGCTGATTTGAATGAAAATGACAACCAAGAGCACTGTTTTTTTAGCTTGATGTGAAATCTGGGGGATTACCAGTTTCCTTGCTCCGTCCTGCAATTTTCAGTAAATCAAAAGTAGTCAAAGGAAAGCAAAGAGGAAATGGGCTAAGAGAACCCAACAGTGAACTTTTTTTAATTTATATTCTTTACTTTTTGAATTTATGGTAGCACAGGTTCAAGTGCACAAGTCAATAAAACATCATCGGCACACTGCGTTTGTCCCCATCACCCCAATGTTCCTTTCCATCCCCACAGTGGTGAAGTTGATCCATTTCTGCAGTCCATGTGGAGATGAGCCTTTTTTCTTCTTCTTCTTCCTTACTGCACATGTCTACAAGTAGTGCTTAAATTGGTATTTTCTCCCAGGCATGTGTTTCTCTTTCTTTGGGGTAAAAAGGGAGAAAGGAGGAAGTAGAAAAACAGTATACCAGAGTGGAGTATATATACATTTCTCTAGCAGCATCCACATCCTTTCCTGCTGCCCAGCTCTCTGGTTTAAGCCTGAAACAAGTGTCAAGAGGTCCCTTAATGGCCCACTCCTGCTTGTTCCCCACCTTACCCCCCTCTTGTCATTTTCTTCCTACAGATCAGCAGCAAATGGTCTGGCTTCCCTGTTTCTTAGGAAAGCCCAGAATGTTCCTTTTTAAATAATAGGAGGTGCTAGAATTTTAAATTAATGGCAATTAGAATAGGATATGAAGTAACTTTTAAGGCAGACTGATCAAATACTAACAGATGGAATCTTTGTAGCTTCTGCTCAGAAGTAAAGGATGAGGGTCTCTGTGTGTGCTCATGTGTGTCCTGGGAAGCTCTTGCAAGGCTGTTTATTGGCTGGGACCTAGAACCACCACATAGATCTATGGAATGAGCTGTGCTGGGTAACATCTTATTCTGTCCATTTTGCTTTTTTCCTCTCTGCTTAGCTTTTGTTTTTTCTCCTGTGGACTGATGTATCCCATTCAGTGTGAGAGCACCACAATCTCTTTGCAATATCTACATTGCAAGAAAATCATCTTCAGATGCTTCATGCCTGATTTGGCGTAATGGGAGATACTTTTAAGTCATTTTTTTCTGAACCAATGTGAAACTAGTACACTTTGGGGTTGAATCTGAAAAAAAAATTATTAAGTCAGATTCAGAGGTCCTTGGAGGCCAACATATTTGTGAATGTAGAAGCAAATGACTGGGGACATTGTTAAGCCATCATAGCTCAGAATGAACTTGACTCCATGCCAGGAGGGCTGAACTTCCATCCCGAGTCTATAGTCACCTAAAGAATTGACTTAATTTTGCTTGCTTACAAATGAATATGTGATTGTCCTCAAGTATTACACAGAGAAAAATAATCCAGGCCTCACTTTATTAAAAGTGGAATAATTTAAGATGCTTGGGCATAAAATGATAGAAAAGCAAGGGAAATGAAGGAAGAAACCCACTTTATTAAAAAGGGGAAGCCATTAAAAGGAAAGATATCAACAGTTTCCAATAGATGGGTAGGGGTGGGGGTTTCCTGAGGAGATAGATAGGTTGATGGTCATATTTTTGGCATCTAGTTACTTTCAGATGAGTAAATTACTTAGCTAGTAGGAAAAATGAATGGTAGTTAAGATCTCCGAGGACATTTCTGGTATTTAGCCTCCTGATACTGAGGGCTTCTTGGCCCTAGTTATTGAAACTTTAGTACCTGAAGGCAAGGAAACCATTTTAAGGAAGGGCTGCCTTGAGAGGACTTGGAAAGGAGTAAGGGTTGAACTGTGAGAATCCAGCTTCTCCATTGCCCGTAACAGCCTTTCCTGCCACCACCTGGCCCGGCTCATTCCCTCCCGCCTCACCAGGCCAGGCCTGCTATTTCACAAAGAACACAGTAGCCAATAGGCAGCTCCCTCCACTTCCTGTTTCTAGACTGACAGGCTCACCCTCACCTACACCCACCCTCTAGGTGTCTGTGGAACAGGTGTGTGTTTTCCTCACGGCAGAAGACCACTCCTGGCCCCTGGCCTCCCCCATGGGCCTCAGGCATCCCCTGGCGCCATCCCTTCTGTGTGTAGACATGCGCCAGCTCCCTACTTCAGGTCATTTGCACTTGCTGGTCTTTTGCCTGAAATATCCTTCTCCCCACCAGACCCCCTTTCCTGATGGTTCCCTGGTTGGAGGCTTTTTTCAACCTCGATCCTAAATTAGTGTCCCTTACTGTTCTTTCTCAGCGCACCTATCCCTTTCTTTATGGGCACTCACCACATTGCTTAGCATCTCTTCTCTTACCCAGAAGCTCTTGAAGGCAAAATCATGTCTGTTTTTATTCCTCACTGTGTCTCCAAAACCTACACGGTAACGGGTGATCATTCAATATGTTATTAAATGAATGACTGATCTCCATTTTTAAAAGGTAATCCTCAATATTTGGTTCAATTTTAGACATTACTCTGTCCTTTAAAATGAACCCTTAGAAATAAAAACTTTTGCATGGTTTCCACTTTATCTTTTTTATCCCTCATCCCACCGAAGTCAGTCTTTTTCTCTCCACTCCACTGAAATCGCCAAAATCGCCAGCGACTCCCCAGGTACTAAAACCACCAGTCATCCGGCATTCATATTTTTGTCCCAATTTTATTTTACCTTTTCATTTTTTCAAAAAATTTTTGCAGAGTTTGACCCTAGGAAATCAGTGTCCCTACAATCTTAAGCTCCTTTCTTGGTTCATATGGCACAACGCTTTCCCGATTTCTCTTTCTTTTTCTAGCTGTTGCTTTCTAACCTCCTAGCCCATCATCTGGGCTCTTCTCAGAGCAACCTGCACCTCCAATTCAATATGTGTAAATAGAGTCCTTCATGTTCTACTCTTCACAAATTTGATACCCTTCTTGTGTTCTTACTGATTTTTGGTCCTTTTGGTGTCAAACTACAAATCCACAAGTTGCCCTTGGCTTTGCCCTTTCCGTTGTCTTTAGCTCCTACCTGGCACTTTATTCTTTTCACTATCTGTTGGATGTATCTCCTTCTCTTCATCTCCCCCATCTCTGCCTGGGTTCAAGCTCTCAGCATTTGTACCCTGGTGGTTATAATAACCACCTGTGCTCTTAGGTCTCTTGATTATAAGAAATGGAAATTGATTGCTGCTATCCTAAGCAGAAGACATTTATTGGGTAGGTCACATATCTTCTGAAAATACATCAGGAGATGCAGCCAAGGACCTACCCAAGAACTGCCTGATAAGGATCTCACTGTGGCCTTCTCCTCCTCTGTATGTTTCAGTTCTGTCACTGCTGGGACTCCAGACATGGCTGAATAGTCGGTCATCCTTGACATTCAAAAATCCCAGAAATAAACCATCTGATTCATTGATGCTAGATTGTATACCTACCCCTCACCGCCCATGGGAGAGGGAACTTCTGGTCCTGGCTTTGGTAGTGAGAAAGAAGGGCCTGACCCCTCCCGCCACTGGCAAATGAGGTCTTCTCCAGAAATAGGAAGGGCGCTCCGATGTGGATCACCAGAATAACAACAGATCCGTACTGCGCCACTGGACAGCTCACCCAACCTGTGTTGCCCTTTTATTTGCTTCCTTGTTCCTTCAACAAATGCTGTTCCCTTTGTTGGGATCACTCTTGCCTCTCCCCAGGGAGGTCCCATTGCCAACTGGACCCAGTTTGAAGTAGATGCTCTTTCAGAGGGTTCCCATAACACCCTACACTACCTTCAGTTGCACCATGTTTTTATGCATTACACGCATTTTCTTTCCTTTGCCTCCACTTCATGAGGAGCTTTTCAACAAGATTTGTACTTTTTTCTTTTTTTCCTGAATCCCTGGTGAATGACCCAGGGCCTCTCCATAGGAAGGTCTAATAAAGCAATATCAAATTAATTAATATATTTAAAATGATTAAACCTTTTACAGTCAGAGGTCATCCAACCTCACTGTACAGGAATAGTACCTTTCAAACCTAGAGGACAACCTAGAGGTGTCTTAAATTCTCCAGGGACAAAATAAATATGCATCTTCGATCACTGAGGTCAGGGCCCAAAATGGCTTGCCAGCATCCCCAATTGCTTTAAAGACTAAAGAAGCAGTTTTAAAACTAAAATGTATTAAGCTCTTCCATGTGCCAGACATGGTGCTAAGGATCTGATTGATCTCATTCTGTACTTACATAGAAACCCTTTGTGTTAATGATACATAATAATTAAGAAAACTGAAGTTCAGAGGGGTTAAAAATGGTGCCTAAAACTACAAAGTACAAGGTAGAATCAGGATGAGAGCGAAGGCTGACCGACTACAGAGCCTGAGGTTTCAACCCTGACACAGTGCTCCCGTGAATGTTCAGAAGCTGTCTCCCCATCCTCGGTGCAGCTTGGCACTCAGAAGGGTGCTCTCTGTGGTCCTGTGTCTGCTTGTACCCCAGTTTGAGAAGCCAAGAGTGGAGAGAGCAGGAAGCAAAAGAGAAGAGTCCAGGCCCTGCCTCTTTCTCTGCTGCTCAGGGCACAGGCAGGGATTCTTGAGTGCATCCTTTACCCCTGATGCAGTAGACCAGGGATCCCAGCAGGGCTGCACAGGGGGAGGTGTCTAGAGCCCACTGCAGAGGGGGACCCCAGTACCTGTGGGACGATAGAGGGTCCTCATTTCCAGGAACAGTGGCCAGTTACAGAATAGAGTGTGGATTCTCCTGGTCGCTCAGGTGAAACAAGGTTCAGTTAATGTGTGTGTTTTGTTACTACAACTGGGTGACTTTATAGCATGCTTAGAGTTTCAGGTTTCTTTGAAATCGGCAAGTTGTGTATACCTAGGAGTGCTTGATTCTCAGCAAAGCTGTGTTCTGCTTAGTTGATTCATCATATCTCCTAATACTACTTTATTAGGGGGGTATAAACAGGCATTTGTACTCTCAATATAGCCCCACTTGGTTTCAAGGTAATTTAACAGGCTCCTAACCTTTTCCTCAGTGCTTCTGCAGAAGTTTTTCTGGGTTTCATGTTACCTTGAACCTATCTATCTGTCTGCCCTAACTGGTTCCCCAGGTCCCTGGTGGGTTTTCAGGAAGTGTTTTGATGGATCAGCTTCCCCGTCTAGTGACTAAGCTTTGTCAAGTGCCAGGAAAGAGGGTTGCCTGAAGGCTACCCCCAAGCACATTGTGTCAGCAGGCTGGCTTGCAGAACATTCCAGGGACCTTAACGGCAGCATCACCCAACCTGCTAGGGCTTATGGTTTGTCCGGGAGACAAAAAGTAGAAACTCGCACCGGGCATTTATCCTAGAAAAGTTCAGTAGTTCCATGGTGGTGACTTAATCAATATCCTCTGCAATTATCAAAATGCCCGATGAATGGTATTGTATAAGCCTTGCGGTGTCCTCACAGCTTTCACCTCGCACGGTGTGTGGCAGCTTGTGTAAAAGCAGCCTTGGCTAAGCATCATTGTACCAGTTGTCTCCCCGTTCTCCCCTTCCTCAGCCTTGCTCTGCAGAGGGAATGGGAAGGAGAGCAGTGGGTGGCTCTGATGGAAGGCATGGCGCTTGGTGCTGCTGACCTTGGTGTCATACACGCTGTGAAAGGGACAGCCAATGCTCAGAAACACTGGACTTGGATGTGATTGTTTTCCTTAGCCTTGGGGTGAAGTGTGCTGACAAGGAGTAGAAGTGGATGATCCAGTTAGAGACCTGTACCCTGTTATCTCCCCTACAGGGGATGTCACTGATAACCTGGTGTCGCCTGGCACCCCCAGCTCTGTAAACTTATGCATATCGTAGCCTTTTCTTCCTCACCTCTGCACTTTTCATCAGACTGAATATGCATCTCATCTTTCTTGCCCCCTAATTATGATGTCATTGGACAAGCAGGATAACAACGGATGATTAAATCCCCTGCTCCTGGCTGTTGGTAAGGCAGGCGGTAGCCAAGAAGCAGGTGGGTGGAAGAGAAAGCAGGAGGGCCAGGAAATCTCAGAACCTGGTGATTTCATTTCAGAATAATGCAGGGTGGCTGGGTTTGTTGCAGAGTATTTGTCAGCATTTCCGTCTGTATGAGAAAGATGCTAGCAACCTCGGAAACGATGAGAGCAGCATGGCTGTGGACTGCTCTTCCTTTAGTGGATTGTGCCTAAAAATTTAGTGTTAATGGAGTTACTTTAAAAATCAAATCATTATGTATATCTGTGATATTTAAGGAATATCTGCAGTGAGAAGACTTTTATAATTAAAACCTCTAAGTACAAGTAAAATCACATGATTTAGAGTTAAAAGCAATGTAACAAGTCCTTTGTCTAAAGTCTTCACTTCAGCTAAAAGGAACCGAGGCCCAGCAAGGTGATGTCTAGGCCCTTTCTAATCCCCCCGTTTGACAAACAAAAAATTTGCAAATGTAAGTTTTAGCATCCTGGATTCTTGTGTGAAATCTCATAGAAGCAGGACCAATCTGTTGGTGTAGGTGTCACTCACTATCTTTGAGGGAACTTGAATGGAATGGTTGAACACATGGGGAATTCCTATTTCACTGTCTTCTGCATATACCTCCAGAGAGTAAAAGATGAGGCATTGTGAAATCAACTTTAACTCTGTAAATGAGCCCATTAGATCCCTGGTTCTGAAAGCAGTAGACTGAGAGAGGCAATTAAACAGTGAGCTCACTTGTTTTCATTCCTTTGAGAACATCTTTCAGGAAAATTAGCCTCTGAGGGCGCTCGTTGGGCAAGGACTCTTCCTGGGTGCGAAGGGGTGTGTGGGTGTGTGTGTTGTGTGTGTGTGTGTGTGTGTGTGTGTGTGTGGGTGAGTGGGTGGGAGGGGATCAGCATTCAGCACCAGACATGCTGTTGCAGGAGCAGATGAGCATCCCACAGCCTCATTGTCCCCCAGGATGCCTCAGGCCTGGTGCCTTCTGGGAGCCAGGTGCCCTTCTTTCTCAGGAAATGACTGTGGGTCTGCAGCCCACTGCTCTCCCAGCTGCAGACCAAGATACATAAGCAATAAAACAGTTGCTTAAAGTGTGTTCAAAGGGCTTTAAAAATCTTGGAGAAAAGTTAGACATAGAGCTGTAGTGTGTCCTGAGTGGGCAGTAAGTGGCTGAGGGATGACTGGTCTGGACTCTACAAGACTGTGTAAAGCCTATTTCCCTAGGCTGGTACCTGATGGAACTTGAGGTTTTCACGTTGTCAGGGAGTTTGCCTTTGTATATATAGTATTGTCTCTGAATTTAGGTTCAAGTACACTTGTAGTGACAAATGTGATTTAATTGTATAAATAACTGCAAGAAAAGTTTTTTCCAAGGAAATAGTGAACAAAGAGGCCACTAAACTGAGCGCCCAAAGTGACCATGACAGCTTTAGGCTCCTTAAGTCTTCAGGCCTTATTGTCCAATTCAGGGTTGACTGTCAAAGAGAATAAACAGCTCAGGAACTTTCCTTCCACTTTGACAGGCCCTCCATGTTCACCCTGGCCCAGGTGTGTGTTACCACTCAGCTAGGCGAGGAGCTGGGAACCAGAGGTTTCCCTGGGCTCACAGATTGTTCTGCTTGCCATGGACAGTTCAGTGTTTACTTCCAGGGTGTAGCCTCTTGCCCTAAATCACTGCCACCTTACCTGGGCCTCAGACACTTGTAACAACAAGCATTGACTGAGTTAGTGCCTCCTCTTTAGAGGTTGGGGAGGCAGAAGTGAGTGTGTGTGTATGGAGGGTCCCTGTGCTCCAAGAACTTCTGGTTCAGGACATCACATAAAGTACACGTGCGTTCACAGGACAAGCTACACAAGGAGAAGCTTAGGGTGAGAGCAGCTTACAAGAGGAGTGTTCTCCATAAATCATGAAGGGTTAGGCCTCAGTTCAGCCCTTGAGGCCAGAGAAAAATGAAGGAATTTTAGAGCATTGTGGCATGGAGGGTTCACGGAGGGCATCGTGTATTACAGTGGTCCATGGGGACAGACTCAGCTGCCCGGAGGGACACTGTAACAGACAGGCGCTGGAAGGCAGATATGAAGTTGGTCTCCTTGGTTGTTTGTGCAACCTTCAATTGATGATTAGTCTTTGTGAACTTCAGATTTCTCTTTAGAAAAATGCAGGCACTGGTGTTAGACGAAAGCATGCCAGAGATACCTTCTAGGAGGGGAACACAACTGTTGTCAGGGATTAGGACTAGGGATGTTGAGCTGAAAGAGGGCAATGCAAAGGAGTGTTTTAGGAATCCCACGCTGACAGCAGCCATGGTTGGTCTGGGGAACAAGGCTGAGCCTGGGTAAAAGGAGCCTGAGCAGTCAAGTGTGTGACTGTCCAGCCACAAAGGGGGAGGTGATTCCTCTTCTGTGATCTCCCAGGGAAAGACTGCAGAGAGGGGAGAGGGCTGGCCAGGGAGTTAGCCTTTGGAGAACACTCACTTCTTCCTGAGGAACTGGTAGATATGATCAGTGCAGGGGGCAGAAAAGGAGTGCCTCTTGAGTAAAACAAGGAAGGAACCAGGGCTTGAGATGTCAGGGGGAGTGAGCCCCATTGAGGAGTGGTCAGCCAGGTCTAACGAGAGGCCTTGTGGAAGGCTGCTTCGCCCCCTGCTCTTTGGGCTTCTGAGAAAGCTGGGAACCTGGGTTTGAGGAGCCCATCTGCTAAGGGATGAGAACACCGCATGAGTGTTCAGTCAATGTTCAATGGGCTCCCGAAGAAGCCGGCCTTTCGGCATCTCCGTTGGTGCACACTCGAGTCCCAGTCACCAGAGGCTCCTTCCTGATCTCCTCACCTATCGCATCCCGCCTCCCACTGTGGCATCGCACAGAGTCAGTGCTGGTGCATGAGGGTGACAGGTGACCGTAGGTAGAAGTGTAATCCAGCTCATCATTCTGCAAAGAAGCTTTGGCAGGTCTGAGAATTACAGAATTTTTCTCTCTTCCCTTTCACCTTCACTTTCTCTTCCCCATCTTTTTCCTTCCTGTGACAGGAGCACATGTCTCAGAAACCCCCTCATGCTTCAGTCAGGAATATTCTAGATTGACACAACATGAACTTGGAGGGCTTTAGTCCTATTGTTGTTTGATAGGATTTGGGCCACACCAATACGCTGAGCCATTCTGAGGTGGTAAGGAATTGTCACACCAGAGGAATTTGCTAGATGGCTTGTCCCTTGTGAGAATGAATGAGATAATGCTTGTGTCAATGATTAAAGAGCTTCATCAATGCTGTATAAATAAGGAGGCTTACAATCACACCCAAAGACCAAACCCACCCATGGTCTGCCTTGATATTTACCTGATTAAGAAGTACCCATTTCATGTTCTGTGAAAAGCATCTGGGCTTGTCCCAAGGAACTTCTGTAAAGTTTTTTGGTAAAAGTAAAATATTAGTACCCTGACTATTCTCCTTATTGTGAATCACTCACAATACCATTTTCACCTTTTGATGGTTAAAATTAGAATTGAGTCAGTTGTGAAATAGCTAGAACGAAAATGAACCCCTCCCTGATATCACAAGTTGAAACGTTGGACTCAAGTTCTTCTGAGAAAGAAGATGATGAAAGGAGTCTCTCAGGAGAGTTTTCATGGAGGTAGAATTAAGGGGCAAGCAGCACCTACTGAAAGAAAAGAAGAATTGGGCAACTAGAATAGTCGTGGGAGGGGCCATTGGGCAGGTTTTGAAATTTTAAGGGCATGCTGAGGAATAGCTAATGAGTGGGGACCATGGGGAGGGGAGAAGATGGGAGATGTGAACGGAATGCACTCCTGATACAGAGTCCCCAAGGCGGGAGGGGTAAGTGTGTGGAGAGAGAGGAAGAGAGGAGTAAGGAAGTAACTTGAAAGTCAAAACAAAACAAAAATTAGAGAGGTGAGCAGCAAGTGTAACTTGCATAACTGGGATTTCAACGTTGTGGGCATTTGTTTTGTTTGATTCTGCAGTTCTAGGGAGGCATGATGGTGTTGCTGGTCTCCAGAGAGCAGGGACAGCGCTGTGCAGGGCGCAGAAGCAGGATTAAGGCAGGGGCCTGTAAACAAGGATGTGACACTGAGGAATGCTGCTGCTGAATTCCCAGCTGCCGGAGTGGGGCCCCGCAGAAGCCAGCGCTGTGTTGTGTTGGCTTGGATGTCTAGTGGGTTATAAAAGTGATTTCCTCCAAAAGCTTGCAAACGGCGGATGATGAATTAAGAGAAGCAGTAATGTCAGCCTGCGGGAGTTGTTTCAAAGCTGTCAGCTGGACGGTGCCATGCATTTTCCAAAGGCCAGTGGAACTTTCGGTGAATGACTGTTGGAGGAATAGAGAGCTACCACCACCCCCATTATGAAGCTGAACCTGCCTTCTGGGGGGTTCACTCGTTAACATGTCTGATGGTAAGCAGACTCGCTGAAGAATTTCAGGCTGATGGTTTTTTATGGGGAGAGCTGGTTTAAATTATTGGGTTCACTTGGCCATAGCTCCGACTTGATGATCAAGCTGATAACCTTAGGAGTACAGGAGGGATTACTGGTTGTTGCTCTCTATCCCAGCATGCTTTGGGGTGGCCCCTCTGTGCTTGTGGCTAAGTCATGGGGGAGGGGAGACGGTCTTGTTTCTCTCAGCAGAAGAACTTGAGCTGGCTTGTTTCAACATGTGTAAGGGTTAATCAGGGAAATTATAATGCTTTTGGGAGAGGCAGCCTAGCCAAGCCTGACACAGCCCTCAGGGTTGCTGGGAAAGGATCATTCTTAGAATCCTTCATTGATTTTCTTTCTTTCCAAAGATGGGCTCTTAATGTAACACTCTGGTGTTAAGACTAGTTGATAAAGTTTACATTACAGTCTTCTTTAAAACTGTCAGACAGCCCTTCTTTTAAAATCTAATTGGACCAAGTTAAAAGAAAAAAAAAAGGAATAAACTGATTTTGTTGAGACATTCTGTAGTCTTCAAGGCTTTTTTGTTGGTGAAGATGGGGAATGGCAGTTGGACTATATAATTGTAGCGGGGCGGGGGCTTGGGAGAACTATTATATGTGGTAGTGGTATGCTAGAATAACAGAAATTACCAGCAAATTGTCTCCTAAAGTATTGTTTGTTGTTTTCTGTTCCCCTCCCCCATGGAACCATCAATCTGTGGTCCCATGGGGGAGGTTGACTACTTCCCTATTCTGTGAAGTAGTCAACCTGTTTTCATTGTACATCTTCAGCTAGCCAGACTATTTTTATGCTTGATGCTGTTTTATAGTTCATGAATGACTCAATTGACTAAATGTAGGCAGCTACTAAACTTGGCAGTTTGTTACCATCATCATGCCTCTGGACAGGAAATGTTCAGTAGAGATATGACTAACCAGTTTCCAGGCTTTAAAATAAGGCTGGGGATTTCTGGACAGAATATGTCTTTGTCACTCATTTTAACATGCCTAATAAGTATGAAGCTCAAAGCCAACCACTTCGGTTTCTCATTTTTTCCAAGCTATCAATTCACCTGAAATTTTCTATTATATAAGTTGAAACTGATCTTATAGTGTTGGTGGGGTTCCCCCCACTATTGGAATAAGGGGATATTTGAATAATCATGAAAATCAGCTAGAGTCAATAATACTCTCTCCTTTTGCCTCTTTTATGTTTAGCTCATTTATTATTATTATTATTATTATTATTATTAATAGCTCCTTTTAAATTATCACCCTCTTGAGGTAGGTGGTGGGGAAATAATCTTCACGGGCCTGTATAGCACCTTAAACTCAAAGTAGTGAGAATGTTCCTGGACGTATACACATACTGTGTGATTTGTCTTCTTGAATTTAAGGCCCACTTGAAGTAGCATTCCAATCAATCTAGTGATTCTAAGATAATTTTTGTCAGGTGGTCCTTTAACAACTCGGGGAGAATTAGACTATTTTGACAGATACTGAAAGGGTTTTGGTATCTTGTTACCTACAGCTGTTGTTCCAGGACACAAAAGATCATTTTATATTTTATTTTTTCTTGCTATCTTCCTAAAAAAATCTAATTTTCCCTCCCTTAATAAAAATGTTTTTCTCTTCTTTTTTATTCTAAGCTGCATTGGCGAGGGAGGGGGACGTCAGGGTTTTGAGAAATCTTAGTACCACATTTTGTGGACATGCTAAAGTAGACACAGCATTTATTAGCTGAGAATGTCTCTAACAACAACAAAAAAGTGTTTCTCTTTCTGAATCCTTAACTCTGTGCAAGTGTTGATCTATAAACTTTTATTTGTTTTTCAAATAAGGAATTGTGCCAAGGAATAATGATTTAAAATACAAAATGCATACAAATATTTTTAGTTTAAGATTAGGATAAAGTCAGTAATGATTGTTTGGGACAACTAGGCTTCCTTTGCCAAATTTAGAAATAAATGGTAAATTTATAAGGAACAGGGTTGGTTACTATACGTGGCTCTGAAATGCTTGTTTTTCTATGCTCCTCCTCACTGTCTCCTCCTCTGTTTCAAGAACAAAGCAGAGCAGAGTAGAAGAGCCTCTGCTATGCTTTGGATTAGAGTTTGATAAAAGTCTGGTCTTTTGCAAATACAGGAATCCTGTGCCCCAAATACCCTATACCTGTTCCAGTAGGACACTTTCAAAGGAAAAAGAGAACTATTTGTACAAGCCACACTTTCACTGAACGAAGTGATTTCCTGATCTTAAATGTTCATCTCCTCTACCTTCCGTAGTGGTCAGGACTCTGGTAGATTTTATGGTGATGGAAACATTGTAGGGAAACTGATAATGTTTCACAACCAGTGAAGAGTGAAGATAGACATATGGCCCAGAGAGGAAAACATTTTGCAGAATTATAAAGTATTTGCTGTTTTTATGAGACTTGTGGAGCATCCAAAGATTGATTGATGGTAACCTGGCCTTGCTGCCTGTTCTTGGTCCGTTTGTTCTGTTTTCACTGCCTGGATTTTAGGTGTAGGAGGGCATTGCACTCACTAGGTGGTTGTGCCATCCATGGTTCCCGAAGTCTGCTAAAACCAAGATGGACATTCAGAATATACTGTGCGTGTGGGGGCCATTTAAGAAGGCCTGGTAGGATGTTCTTCTTGCTGGCTCCCTTGGAGGCCATGTGGGTGACACCCAGCCTCCTAACCAGTGTTTTGAATCACAATGGCTGGGTCTAATCTCAGCACAGACCCACAGGAGGCCTTTACAAAGGCCAGATTTGCCCAGAGGTAGAAAATGGAGAGTTGTCTTTCAAATTTGGGTCTGCCTGGCTTTATTATCAAAACACTTCTGGCACATCTTGTGGGGCAATGGAAAAGGGAGTATTTTAGTTGTGACCCTTGTGTTTGAAATACCTGCTTTTTTTCCTCACTTTTTTTTTATACCCTCTTCCCCCCCACCCTCTCCCCACGCCACACAAAAGCAACTCTCTGTTTCAATTCATTGAAATTGTACATCTGTGGAGTTCTTGCTGCGTTCCAGCCACTGGGCATGGATCATGCCAAAGAAATGCATTGCTAGTAAGTCTAGTTTAAAATTTAAAAAAAGCAAAAACAAATTTTAGGAGGAAAATTAGAGAAGAGAAAGCTGTTACCTGATTGGGAGACAGAGAAAAACAGTGGGTGGAACCAAATATAAAACTCTTTAGGCTAAATAAAGGAGGACTTTAAACCCAATTTAAGGCTTTTAACTACTAAAATTCTAGCTTTCATGTGTTAGTTTATATACCTAGAAGATGAGAAATGGACTTTCTCAGACTTTGACAGCAAATTAAAGGTCGCAACCCTCTTTAACCCACAACGTACATGCCCTGAAGTTCAATCAAATAATGGATGATAAAGGCAAGCTGCTGGTCAAAGTGATCTCCATTGTGCCTGAAAAGAGCATCTTGCTTCAAAGACCTTCACTTTGAAGTGATATCCCAAAATGATAGCCTGGCTAAACCTGGGCCTCCATTTTGCCTTGCGCCCAGAGACAAAGGAATAGCTGCAACATCTACTTACCCAACATCAGCCTCCAGCCAGAGTTCTAGGCATCTTCTGTCCAAATGTTTCCAATTCTTTCCCCGCCATCAGAATGCAGTGAGCCATAAATCATCTCAAGAAGAGAGGACCCAATTTCCAACCTGTTGATACTTTATAGATTCCATTAAAACCTTGGAGAGCTTGCAGATGACTAAGGCCTATATTTGGAATCTGGTCTCTTAATCCACGAATTCTATAGCTTTCCTTTTTGGGTGTGTTTGTGCTTGTATCTCAGATTGCCCTATGTTTGATAATACCAATTTAATGGAAGAAAAATGATGTCAGGCATTTGCTATTCAAAAAGTAAGTTCCTTTTGATGTTTACTAGAATCTCTAAATATTTATTTAAACAGGGTTTCTAATTTTGATGGGGGTAATATGGTATATGGTTGTTATTTAATTCTGTAGGATATAGTGGGAAAAATATTTTGATTCATCAACAGGGAAAATATGGAAGAATTCATTTGGGGTATTTGCTATAGACTGCTTCCTGCACTAGAATGTGGGTGGAGTCCTGACATTTGTATATTTGTATGTTTCAGGGAAATAAAGTACAGAGAAGTACTTGTTTGTTGCCTATATAAAAACTAATATACAGCTGACACCTTAAAAATACTGTAGAAGACAGCATTTCATGTCCAATAATAGCATCTATTTCCTTCATTCTAAGATCAGCAAATGGCATTAAAGACGGATGCTGAAAATGGAAGAGAGATAAAAATAAAAGTCCTTCTTTTTGGCAAATCCATTAACTTCCCCCGCCACCCTTTCCAAAGCAAGAGTGGGCTGACAGGCATAAATGGAAAATGAACAGGAGATTAGGTCAAGAGGGAAATGTTGCTTTAGGAGGGTGAATTTAATATTTGGATTTAGAAACTGACTCAAATCATACATTCTAAACACTCAACTCATCTTTTTCCTTAGCATGTATTTTTTTGTAATATAGATTACCTCACATTTTGGAGATAACTTCAATATTATCTTTCTAAGGTATCTTCTGCCTTGTGTAGCAGCAAGAAATCATATGAAGAAGGAAATTTCAACAAAGTAGACTGTCTTTATCCATAGAAACATTGTTTTAATTGGAAGTTCTGTTATTTATCAAAAACTTAGTATAAAATATCTGCTACAGATATCAGTAATATTCCTTAGGAACAAAGATATAACCATAAACCTCTCTAATCATTTGACTCAATAAAATTATACGCCTAGCCTTATAAAATGAGCATGAGTGTACCATGTGTTTAGATCTTAAAGGACCTCCAGTCTTTTAGAAAATTAGTCTAAGTACCTTAAAAGTGCAAATTGACCATCATAAGTTGCCTCCTAACAGTTTACAAAAATACTAGTTAAAACTGCTCTTATTTACTTGAGGATATTTTTGTCCAATGTCTCTACCAAATTGACCCTGATAGTGTGAATTGATTCTTCCTAGGCATGAAGGAAATTTGGAGTTATTATAGAAAGTGCTCAGCCTATTTGTCCACCCCCAGAAATAAAATATAGACACACTACTCCCCCACCCCAACTTCTTCCTCAACCTGCGAGGCACACTTACTTCCCTTTAAGACAAAAACTGCCCTAAATAGGATAGCTCTTAGTCAGCACACCAAGAATGACTTCCCAATAGTAGTTGAGTTGCTATTATATTTGTTGCCATATGATACCCCAAAATGTAAGAAAGAACAAAGATATGAAGATATTTATCCCTGTGCCTTTTCTCGTATTGATCACTTTATCTATTGGGACATGTTTCCATTCATTTAGAAACTGGTTTGGAATTTTTATTTTTTTTAAGAATTTTTTAAAAAGACTTTATTTATTATTTTCAGAGAGAGGAGAAGGGAGAGAGGCAGAGAGGGAGAGAGACATCAATGTATGGTTGCCTTTCACCTGCTTCCAGCTATGGACCTGGCTGGAGACCTGGCTTGCAACCTGGTTATGTGCCCTGGCTGGGAATCGAACCAGCGACCTTTGGATTTGCAGGCTGGCGCCTTATCCACTGTGCCACCAGCCAGGGCCTGGCTTGGAATTTTTAAAAATCACTTCAAAACTCCTCACCAGGACTATCAAGATAGGCATGCACCAGGAATCTGACCAGATGTAAGGTGATGCACAAGAGAAGGACCTGCCGTGTGGGAGACCTGTCTCTGTCCTTGCAGAGTTTTCCATTCTGAAGGAGATGTCAGACATACACATAAGGACATACATGCCAGGGAAACACTGAATCCATTAGAGAGGTATAGGAAAGGTTGTCTGTGGCTGAGATATTTCAGGTAAAAACTCTTGAGATGGATGGCATGGCAGGAAGCTATGCAAAAGAGGGGCATGTGATTGTTTCCCAAAGTATGGGGCCTGAACCATTGGTGGTGGTACAAGAAATGATTTTAGGAGGTCCCAGGCCTAGAGTTCAATCATCTTCAGTCAGGAAATGAGAAGATTGGGCCCCTTTCGGTTCCTTTAGAATACTTTGCATCAGTCTCAGAGAATGCTTGTATTTGGGACTACGTGACTTTTGCCACCTGACTCATACTGACTCACTGCCTTTTGTACCACGCAGGTGGACGTGGGACTCAGGGCCTTTGGCAGGCAACAATATCAGGCTAGAAGCAAATAGTATTGGGAATTATTTTCTCACTGAATCTGTTGTTACCATTAAATTTTTAAATGATTTTTATGATTATGATATGTTTAGGGGAGTAGTACCAGGTTCCATTCATACAGGTTCCTTTTAAAACAATTTTTTAAAATAAAAATTCATTTCATAATCATAGGAAAATAAAATACAGAGCATAAGTAGACAACAAAGGCAAGTCATGACAGTGGCTTAGGATGTTGCTCAAGTAGTTACAGGGTGACCTTTGGGGTGGAGAGATTTCAGCATAAATCCAGGGGTGGAAAGTGCAATGCATTTTGAAGGAAAGGTGAGTGCAGAAGTTGGTGGAAGCCAAGACATCTGTTGGGGAGTCAGAGCGAGGGGGCCATCTGGCTCAGCTTGGTTGGCAGCCAAGGAAGTAGGGGGCCCTAGCCTACAGAGTCCCCACTGGAGTCACACCCGAGGCTCCCTGAAAATGACTCAGGACGGTTTGAGGCTCTGACCATGTACAGCAGGATGGCTAACACAAGCCCTGGTTCATTTTCTGGCCCGTGTAGGCATGTTGCCAGGTGGTATATTAGAAAGGCCCCATTTCTCCCCTGTCATCTCCTCAAGTGTTGCCCCATCATTTTTCTTAAAAAGCTGGAAGTGTGAATTTTTGTCAGTGCTCCCAACTTTTACATGTTTTTTTTTTTTTTTTTTAATTACCAATTACAAAAGAAAGCACTATCGGGGCTTATTTTTGAGGTGATGAAAATATTACGAAGTTAGATACAGTGATACATGACATTGTGCATGTAATAAACATTATAGATGGTATACTTTTAAAATGGTTGCAATGGTGAATGTTATATACTGAATTTTATCTAAATTAAAAAACAAACAAAAAAAAAACATTACTGGGTCCAACTAAAATGTGTTGCCAGCCAAAAGTTTGTCAGCTCTGTTTTAGATGGAAGAAGTACTGTTCGTAATTTTGATAATCCCAACATCAAGCAACTTTCACAGGGGTGCCAGTGACCAAGAGGAGTTAATGGGGGTCACATCATGACCTTGAATTAATCTTTGGGCCTTTGTGGTCCTCAGGGGTTCTTCCATCTCTAAAAATAGGACTGGTGATAGAAATGGTGAGAGGTAGAATGGTGGCTTTAATTCTGGGCTGCTGAGTGAGTGGAGGAAAAGAAGGTGGGGACTGCTACAGGATTTTAGAGAAATGATTTATTTTGTTGTTATTTGGCAACTAGTCGTAAAATTGATCCGTTATGTTACTTGCCAAAGTTTATTTTACCCAAATATCTACCATTAGGGAAGTAATCCATCTCTAAGACAGCAAGTTAATATATTTAGGGAAACATTTTTCAGTTCTTACAAGAGAACGACTATAATGGTCTTTTTAGTTATTTTCTTTAACTAAAAAGTGAGTTTAATACATCAAGTGTGTGTCATCAACACCAAAGGATTACAATTATTTTAACAAACTATTTATCTTTATGGTTCCTGGGGACTCTTTTTTTTTTTTTTTTTTTTTAAATACTAAATTTAATTTAAATTAGCCAATTTCAATGAGGGCAAAATATAAAATTTAAGATTTTACCTTATATCCCAACTTAATCTTCAACTTTCTCTTTCTTAACTAATTAGCAAAGAAAGGTAGAATTTGTGCCTTTTAAAAATGTCCAGTGTTCATGAATTAGTCCTTTAAAACATGCCCTTTTTAACCCTGGCCAGGTAGCTAGATTGATTAGAGCATTTTGGTGTCATCCTGATATGCCAAGGCTGTGGGTTTGCTCCCCAATCAGGACACATACAAGAATCAACCAATGAATTTATGGATAAATGGAACAACAAATCCCTCTCTCTCTCTCTCTCTCTCTCTCTCTCTCTCTCTCTCTCTTTCTCTTTCTGTGGGGGTGTGTGTGTATCTCTCTCTGTTTCTCTCAAAATAATAAAAATAAAATGAAACATGCCCTTTTAATCTTAAAAAATCTATTTTAGGAACAGAATTATCTTACTATCTCTTCAGAGTATAGATTATACAGTCATTCTTACCAATTTCAGATGTTATCAAGAGATGATTTTTTGATGCCTATCTTTAGTTATGAATTGATTCATTTTGAATGTTATGAATTCAAACATTCATAGTTATGAATTGACTCATTTGTATCCATAGAATTACATTGGAATATTCATATCTTAGGTAAGAGTATTTGAGACACAGTAATTAATAGTAATAGAATTTATTTGTAGTCTCCTATTTTGCTTGTGTCTTATAAATACACCCATTCCTCATTCCTCCCCTCTGTCTTTCCATAGCCTATAAATAATCTGTGAATATTTTTTATAGTCTCTCTATTATAGTTATCTCAATTTTACCCCTTGCTTTTCCCTGCCCTGCCCATCCCCTGCCCCCACAGTCAACCCCCACTCTATTGTCCATGTCCATGGGTCATTCACACATGTTCCTTAACTAGACCTTTCCCCTTCTTTCCCCCCTTACCCACCACCTCTCCCCTCTGGTCACTATCAGTCTATTCCTTGCTTCTCTGCCACTGGTTCTGTTTTGCTCTTTTGTTTGTTTTGTTCATTAGGTTTTTCTTATAGGTGAGCTCATATGGTATCTATCTTTCGTCTTCTGGCTTACTTAGCGTGATACTCTCCAGTTCCATCCATGCTGTCAAGTTCTTTCTTTCTGCTGTGCAATATTCCATTGTGTAAATGTACCACAGTTTTTTGATCTACTCATGTATTGATGGGCACTTAGGCTGTTTCCAAGCATGTGGCTATTGTAAATAACACTACTATGAACATAGGGGTGCACAAGTTCTTTTTAAATTTTCAGAATTTTGGGGGTATAATCCTAGCAGTGGAATTGCTGGATCAAAGAGCAATTCCATTTTTAGTTTTTTTGAGGAAATTGCTTACTGTCTTACACAGTGGCTGCACCAATTTGCATTCCCACCAGCAGTGCACTAGTGTTCCTTTTTCTCCACATCCTTAGCAGTACTTGTTGTTTGTTGATTTGTTAATGATTGCCATTCTGACAGGTGTGAGGTGGTATCTCATTGTGGCTTTTATTTGCATCTCCCTGATTGCTAGTGATGTTGAGCATCCTTTCATATGCCAATGGGCCCTTTGTATGTCCTCCTTGGAGAAGTGTCTGTTCAAGTCCTTTGGCCATATTTTGATCAGATTGTTTGTCTTCTTGGTATTCAGTAGTATGAGTTCTTTATATTTTTTTGAGATCAAACCCTTGTCTGAGGTATCATTGGCAAATATGTTTTGCCGTATGATTGGTTCATTTTGCTGATGTTTTCTTTAGCTGAGCAGAAGTTTTTCAGTTTGATGTAGTCCCATTTGTTTATTTATTACTTTATTTCACTGATATAGAAGATATATTGGTGAAAATATTGTTGCATGGGATATCTGAAATTTTACTGCCTATGTGTTCTTCTAGGAGTTTTCTGGTGGCAGGGCTTATGTTTAAATTTCTATCCATCTTGAGTTAATTCTGATATGTGGTGTAAGTTACCAGCCTAGTTTCATGTTTTTGAATGTTCCTGTCCAGTTCTCCCAGCACCATTTATTGAAGGGGCTTTTTTTACTCCATTTTATGCTCCCTGACTCCTTTGTCAAATATTAATTGACCATAGAGATCTGGGTTTATTTCTGGGCTCTCTATTATGTTCCATTGATTTATGTGTCTGTTCTTATGGCAGTACCAGACTGTTTTGATTACAGGACCTGTGAATATTTTTAATCCAGCAAATAAAGCTCTCAATTGAACACTTATTATGGCAAGAAATAAATAATGAATTACAACCTGCCCCAGTGATTTTACTTTTAGGGAAAAGGGAAACAAATAAACACTATAAAGCAGTTTTCAATAACAGAGACAGGATAGAACATTTCTGACTAAATAAGTCAATAACCAATAAAGGCTTCATGGAAGAGGTGATATTTGGGAAGAACCATGAGGGAACGGATAGAATTTTACCCCAGATGGCTCCCCTTTACTCCCTTTACATCTCTGCTGAAATATCTCTTTTCAGAAAGACCTTCCCCCACTACCCTGGAGAAAACAGCAAAGCTTCCCTTTCTCACTCTCTGCCATTCCTTCTTCCTCTTTCCGAAAACACACACACACACACCTTATTTTTCTTGTAGCCTCTGTTACTACTTACATTATTTTCACATGTTTTAGATCTCCCTCTATTAGAATCTGCTTTTTGAGAGTAGGCACTTTGTTTGGCACACAGTAGGTGCTTGGTAACATTTTGTTGAGTGAGTGAATAAATGGCTTGGGGGAGGCTTTTCTGTTACAAGTTTACCGGCAGAGCTCCAAACTGGTATCGGAAAGCCAAGTTCCTCTTTCTCACAAGATCTTTATGAATTTAGCAAATTTACCACCTCTCTGTGACTCAGTTAACACATACAGAAACGAGAGGTAGATTTCAGTGCCCAAATGTAGCTTCCTAAAGTCTGTGCCTAAATACCAAGTGTATTAAAAACAAATCATTATTACTCTTAACCTTCCCATTACTTCCCCCAACAAATCCTTCATAGTTTCACTGGCTACACATAATTTATGTTTAAATTCTTTCTACGATCCGTAAGAGTCACACATATTCTTTACTTTCTGGCACACAGGTACACTGATGAGCTAACTTCTAATTCCTAACTAGCCAGCAGTAGTTCGGTGGATTGGCGCTGAAATGCAGTCACAGAGCCGGGAAGTAGACACAAATGTCTGGAGGTGGCTGGGAGGGCTCGTGGTGAACTGCAGAGCGTAGTCTCCTGCGAAAAGGGCAGCCACCGTTGACCTCGAGACAGTAGTTGCCATGTGGGAATGTGGGCCCATTTGGTCACATCTTACGGTGTTTCAAAGAAAATCAGAACAAAGATGATGAGGTTCTCCCATCCAAGTACAAACCAGGCCTGACCCTGCTTAGCGTCTGAGATCAGATGAGATCAAGCATGTTCAGGGTAGAGTGAGGTTCCATTTCTTAGAACAGGGTAACACCTGTTTAGGCCAAATAATAGGGTGTCCTGGTACAATCTCTGAAAGATACCTTGTTCTTAATAAAATGGAGATGCCTGAGCATTAGGGACCAGGAGAAGAGGTCAGGAAGGGTAGAAACCACTTGCCAGAGAAATGCCACATTGCAAATACCCAGCCGTGAGCAGCAATGCTCCTGTAACCCTCCGGGGTTTTGTCCAGGGTTTGATTCTAGAATTTCAGAGTTTCAGTGTATCTTGATACTTGGAAAGAGACTATTTACTTTAAGACCCAGCAGAACCCATCTTACCATTTGCTTACCTTTAATGGCATCTAGCTTCTGGGACATTGGCTGTAAAATGCATGAGTAGCTTAATGTTTTAATACAGTTATTGGGGAAAGGTTTTGACAAGAATGTTGGGAAGCTGTGCCAAAATGCATATTTGAGAAATGCCCAGACTGAGGCCAAGAGGTTACCGCTCCCAAAATACTCAAACAGATGGGTTTGGGGTATTTGCATGGATGATTCCAGAACATTTGCTCTAGTGATTGAGTTAGCTAAATATGGTCACCTCTCCGCACAAAAGCAGCTGGTTATTCTGTATGTTTTGGCAGAGTGCAGGGAGGAAAGCAGTAGACAAAAAAAGAAAAGGAGAAATGTCTTTTATATACATTCCATTCCTTTAAAACAAGAAGTATTTTACATCCCTCGTGTAAGGCTATGTTTTTGTTCATGGAGTAGAAGTAAAGTCATCTGTTACTGTCTAGTATAAGAAGTTGAACTGACTTCCTTGTACATCTTCATGAATTGCTGTTAAAAACCAGTGACAGGTTTCATGGAGGCAGATGAGAGAATTGGGGTTTAGTTCACTGCATGCTAGCTGGAGCACACCTGTTAAACACTTGGAAGAATACAGAGATGAATGGCCATGGTACCTTAGTTATCAAAAATCATAATCAAGTAAGATAAGATAGGAGTATAACTCCTCCCACAAGGCAGCAAAGCATGTTATAAG
Source organism: Noctilio leporinus (assembly GCA_004026585.1). Classification (NCBI taxonomy): domain Eukaryota; kingdom Metazoa; phylum Chordata; class Mammalia; order Chiroptera; family Noctilionidae; genus Noctilio; species Noctilio leporinus. The sequence continues at coordinate 311,730 of PVIW01001151.1, forward strand.
GAGAGATTTATTCCTCTTTGGATTTGGAGAGGTCATTCCACCACTGGATTTGGAAAACCATCTTGGAAGAGGTGGCGTTTAAACTGAGCTGTAAAGGATGAGCAGGACTTTTTCAGGCAAAGACAGAGGAAAAGGAGGGGAGGCTGATGCACAGCTCTTCTTTAGTGTCCATTCTGTGATGTGTTAAGACCTGTGGTCTTATTTTTGTTTGTTCGTTTCAAGGAGTTGCTTATCCTGGGAAGCAGACACACTCTATCAGCATCTTGACGTTTGATGGAACATTCAGAAATAGGGAACACTATCTTAATTTCACTTTTCTTTTTTTTTTTTTTTAAAGATTTTATTTCATTATTTTTAGAAAGAGGGGAAGGAAGAGAGGCAGAGAGGGAGAGAGACATCAATGTATGGTTGTGTTTCACCTGCCTCCAGGCACAAACCTGACTGGAGACCTGGTTTGCAACCTGGTTATGTGCCCTGGCTGGGGAATCGAACCTGCGACCTTTGGGTTCGCCGGCCGGCACCTTATCCACTGTGCTACCAGCCAGGGCTAATTTCACTTTTCTTATAGAGCAGTCACATGAGCAGCAACGTACCTTAGGTCTGCCTCTGATGATATGCCCTTACACAACTCCCTGGATTTCTGAGCCTCAGTTCTCTCACCTGGCTCCATCGAGTCGAACATTGTACAATAATAAGAGGATCAAACCAGAATGAACGCTTTCTGGTTAGTGAAACTATTTTGCAAGCTATAGATTTCTACACAAGGTGGGCTGTAATGTTGTCTTATTAACAATAGTCTGTCGCCAGGAGCCACCCTCTGAGAGTGGAAGGGGTGTGTTGAGCATTGATGCCTGTTTCCAGGGGGCTGGTTCAGTACCTAAACTGCACTTCAATGTGCTGGATTTTAAAGTCTGTTACTAGTTTTCTAAACATGGTATGAATATAATATTTGTCAGAAGCTAGGGCCTCTGGCAGGATAAGACAACTGGGAGTGGAAAAGGATAGAAAATCATGGAGCTTGTTCAGTGGCTTGTCCTCTGCAGTCCCATTAAGTTGGATTATATCAGCACTGGAGAGGCTTTATGTCCTAAAGAAAATAGGTAACTAAACCACAACTTAATTGAAAAGTCTTTAGGAAAACTGTAACATAGTCTCTCCAACATTAAAACAAAGGAAGGGTTCGTTTAATTAAAAACGAAAAAGGATGAGCCCTGGCTGGTGGCACAGTGGAATGGCGCTGACCTGCAAAGCCAAAGGTCGCTGGTTTGATTCCCAGCCAGGGCACATAACCAGGTTGCAAGCCAGGTCTCCAGCCAGGTCCATGGCTGGAGGCAGGTGAAAGGCAACCATACATTGATGTTTCTCTCCCTTTCTGCCTCTCTGCCTATCCCCCTCTCTAAAAATAATAAATAAAATCTTAAATACATACATATACATATATACATATATATATATATATATATATATATATATATGAGAAAAAGGATAGTTCACTAAATTCAGTTTTATATAAATGCTTATAGGATATTTTTATTTAAGTTGATGCCTAGTGATAGAGTGAGGTCCTATTTAAATTTTGGTTAAAGTGTCATGTAAAAGAGACAAACTCTTTTTTTTTTATCTTGGATACATTATCAAAACTCTTTGAGGTTTTAATATAATAAGCAATATTCCAAAAGCATTTTCTCTGGATTCTGTGCAGAGACTCACATCTATTTTTTTAGTGAAAAAAAATGTTTGAGAGGGCATCAAATCTGTTCCCAATCTACTTACAGCATGCTTCTGTGGCCGAAGTCTACTCAGAAACATACTATTTGAAAATTTTAAAGTACCACCTTCTAGGAGGACACCTCAGGGCCAGAGTCCTCCAACCAAATCAGACAGGATGCTTCTTGCAAATGCAGCTTCTTAAACTGTAGTTCTGGGGATTCTGATTCAGGAGGTCTGGCCATCTGTATTTGTAAGAAGCCTTCAGACCCTTCTGGGGCAGATGGGCCGCATCACAAAGAATGCTACCCCAGACACCTGCTCTGTCTGTTCCCTCCCTGCTAATACTCCCAGGAAAACTGAGTACCTTTGCAATGCATTTTCTTCGCCCTTGATGACCTTATGCATATTTGTACTTAAACGTTTTCTAAAATCCATAGATCCCACATGCATCCTCGGGTATCTGTCATACAGATGCATCTCCCAGCTGAACTTTCAAATCTCTAACCAGCCAGTAAGAATTCTATAGGTCAGCTCTGGAATGCAATCACATTTATTTCTGTGAGGCAGAATCCTTTTTTTTTCCTTCAAGGTCCATCTCTTGGGTTAATCTCCATTCATGAAACCTCCTTCAAACCTTGCCTCCCTCCATTACTAGGTGTAACAAAATGAATGTTCCTTCTCTCTGCTACCATTGCATTTTGCATTCTGCCTAGTTATGTGCCAGCTTGCCCCCGACCCTGACCCGACGTTACACAGTGCCTGGAGACAAAGGACAGTGTTCTTTATCTTTGAAATTACAGTACCTGATATGTACTCAACTGGAGTTTTGTTGAATGATTCATGGCTTTGGGTTCATGAACTGTCTTCTCCACTCACTACTACTACTTCACAAAACATGATCACAAGACTGAGTTATCCCAAAGCACCAGAACTTCAAGAATATCTATCTTAATAATGATAACAGTAATGGACAATAATAATAATAGTTTGTAGTAATCAACCAAATGTTTGTACATCTGGTACTGTTCTAATCTGCAAGTACTTCATGGAGTATTTTAATTTTTATAAAAACCTTAAGTTTCCCCATTTGCACATGGGGAAACTGAGGTGTAGAGATAGTAGGTCATCTGCCACATGGACATGGGCACTCAGTGGGAGAGCCAAGCTTCTGCCCAGACAGTGTGACACTAGAGCCTGGGTTCCCAGTCACCACTTTGCCCAGCTTCACCTGACTGCCTGTCTTGCCCTCCCTTCTATGCATGAGAGAATTGTGAATCCACTCTAGAGAAATAGCAAAAACCTAAGCCAGTAATTTTCACCGACCTTATTCTACAGATCTGTTCATGGATTCTCTGTGGGAAACCTGGGTAAGTGTAGTTAAACTGTTCCTTGACTGCACTGATGCTTAAGTCCTTTAATATTATTCATGCACTTTGTGCATTTCAAAGGGGACCTTATTATACACTGTTTCCCCTCACTTATTTAGCTAGAGAATCATGTGTTTTCTCCAGAGGACTCTTAACTTGAAGAAAGAACTAGTTTTTCATTGTTCAAGTAATTTGGGGAAAAATGCTGGCTAGTGCTCCTGCCCCAAATATTTGGGTAATCCTTACTCTCAGTGCTTTTTTATTTAGTCTTGAGTGTCTTTAGTGCTTAAGTATTTAAAATAGTCTTTAGTAACTACTTACATTTACCTGAAATCGTCACAGATCTGTTGCCAGATATAATTACTAAGAGTGCTCTTTTCAAAAGTCTCACATTCGGATGGCAAACTATGACTGCTTTAATCATAGCACTTGTACACTCCTGCATTAAATAAAGACCTGTGTTTCACACTCACTACCTTATCTTCACTCATTGAAGGACTTTCATGGCTACTATATGGTAGGAACAGACAAAGATAATAGTCATGTGACTCTAGCTTCTCATCATTTTATGTCAGAATTGTGCATGAAATTATAGACACATAATTTATAGTCTCTCATCATTCAAAGTTGAATTTTTTAAGACTTTAAGACTTATTTACCTGCTCAGTATCTATTCTATATATGCTTATCAATGCAGGAAAAAAATTAAAACCCCAACTCTGAAAGGATACCAAAACTCTAAGAACGGTTGTTACCTGTTGGAAGTAGGGTGGTAAAGCTAAGAAAGAGACTTTGTACTTTATGTATTTACGTTCTGGCTTTTAAACAACTTACTTTTTTTAATATCAAATTATATATTTAAATGTTTTTAAACTTCTCAGCTTTATCTCTGGAAATACAGACTATTTCTAGCCAAGCCGCATTGATCTACCTTATGGAATTCACTTTCTCCCCCAGGGAGACCTGATCTCTTTCTTTTCTTTTCTTTTTTCTTTTCTTTTCTTTCTTTCTTTCTTTCTTACTTGACTTAGTTGAATAGTACTAGGTCTTCTCATACCTTCAAGAGGAAACAATGTTTTTAAAGTTCATGCAGTATAATGAAAATTTAAGAGAATAGCTTGGAGTTAGATCAAAGTTCAAGTTCATCTCTTCCACTTTTTGACCTATGACGTTGAGAAAGTAATTTTATTTCTCAGGGCATTAGTTGCCTTATCTGTAAAGTGAGGGTAATAATAACCTCCCTCTTGGGGTGGTTGTTAGGTTTCAGTAAGATAACTACAGATTCTGGGCAGTTCTGAGTATAGTATAGTAAAAGTTCAAAATATATATGGTAGCTAGCCAGCAGGCTTTCATGACTATAAACCTCCCACTCTGACTTTGGGTAGCCACAAAATTTGTTTCTATTCCTATAACCTCTGTCCTAATATTTACCAGACTGACATTCCTTGGGATCCAACAATACCACTTTATATAAATATCACGAAACTTTCCTCCAATCCTGGCATTAGTGAGCTTTTCTGAGAGTTTGTGCCATGCAGACAGAAAGCAATGGAAGCGTCACGGGATTCCTGGAGCGAAGTGAGAGAGATGTCACTCTCAGAAGAGAGTGGAGATGGGGTCTAACGTGCAGTTACAAGAGTTGAAACTCAGAAAATGACATTTTTCCATTTCAAATCATCACAAAACTAAGCCATGGGAATAAGAGACACAAAAATCATGAAGAAATTCCAGAATTAGAACAACAAAAATAGTCGGAGATCACACAGGGAAAGGCCTCATAGTGTTTCCTTTAGGACATAATTTCTCTTGTCTGCAAATTTGGAAAGTAGGGATTAGGAGAAATGAAGAGAAAGAATGCAGAGGGTACAAATATTTGGTTCGAGTCCCTGCTCTCTGGTTCAAGTGATATGAAATAAAGGAGTCAAAACTCCTTGGCCATCTGGGCTGTGGCAGGAGCCTAGCATACTGCTGGGTATTTTTCAGACCTGTCTCTGATTAAATCTCTTAGCTGACATGATACCCCACTTAGTGGATGAGAAAACTGAGGTTCAAAGAAATTAAGTTGACCCAATTTGACAATTCAAAACTCTTGACCCTCCAGCCTTTTCTTTCCTTCCTTGCTGTACTTACTTGCTTCCTACCCTGCCTTTGGGCTCTCTGGGAGGCTTTGGAAACTCTGGGTGAGAAAATGGGATGGCAGTGACCTTCGGCAGTGATCTTGTCAGCTGCTGTGGATTTTCCCTTCAGCTTTCTCTTTAGCCCATTTCCTTTACATCTCACTTCTGTTGGCACAGTTTTGCATGGATGTTGACACTTGTTTCTCCTCCTGTCTTTTTGTAGGAGCCTTTAATTCTCTTCTCTGATTTTCTCAAGACAAAAGACCCTTATACTACTTATCAGACTTCTTGTAGAACTGAATTTATTGCTAAGGAGAGATTCAACAACTGAGAGAGAGAGAGAGAGAGAGAGAGAGAGAGAGAGAGAGAGAGAGAGATTCCCTGATAAAATTTTAACATGTATTAGATTTTTCAAAAATGTCATCATGGAAAAGGAAATATAGCTCCTTACTAACTGAACTGTGTGAAGTCCCTGCTTTCTCACACAACCATCTGGCATTCGTATTCTCAGCTCTATATTACTTCCACAAGGAGCTGATTAATTTTGACCAAATGTGATGCAGTACAAAAGATCATCAGAATGTATTTGAAGTTTAGTTTGTTGAGTTCTTTAAGCAAACTTGTGGAGAAGGCTGTTCTGTGCCAGGCATTGTGTGAGACATGTCCTGTGTGGTCCATGTCCATTTATCTTTGGAACAATTCCAGGTGGTGGGAATCATTGTTTTCATTATAGATGGAGAAACAGAGTCTCCATAATATCCTGAAGTAGTGTGGCACTACACAGAACCATTAGATACAGAGTATTTGGACTTTTATAAGTGAACTCTTCTTTCCCAGGATCCTGAGGGAATAAGTTGCCACAGGAAATGTGTACTAATTCTCTAAGGTTATGCTACACTTTTTAAACTTTAATATAAGTTAAGGGGTATGTTTTTAAGGAGGTAAACTCTCATGGCTCTCATGCAAATACAAAGTATGCATGTCCCAGATATTACTTAATTCATGAATTAATGGTAAATCAGTAAACTCTTATCATTGGTTCAAAGGAGAATTCCAAGTACAACACAGGCAAACAAGAAAATAAGAAATCGGTCGCATCTCCACCAGACACATGTATCTCTATAGACAAGAGCCATTTGCGATACTATCTGGTTTTGACAACTCAGAGTTGTCAAATAACTAAGTAAAGGACAATGAATGACAAGAATCTGGAGGAAGGTGCTTTGCAATTCCTAGCATGTCATTGGAAAGCCACCCACTGATATTTTATTCTTGATTGGCTCATTTTAAAGTCATCATTTTTCCTTATATTTGTCCTTTTTATTATGTTGCCTTTTCAAGTGAGCATGTACCTTCTGGAAGGTGTAAGTATCACCAATTGAATGACTTACTTGTCACTGTGATGATGCATGTCATTGCTTTTTAACCACTTGGCATCAGGAAAGTTCATACACTCCAGAGTTTGCATTCAACATCAGGTTAAGGATCCCGGATATATTGATTGTTTCAAGATTATGCTCTTTTGCATTAAGGCCAGTTTTTGGGTTAAGTGCCTGGTACTTGTCTGTTCTCTGAATGAGATTGCCTCCAGCTGGCTGCCAGGATCAATGCTTCTGACCCTCTGGGCAGCCCCCTCACAGCTGAAATCTGCTGCATCTGCAGCCTGTGGTCCTCTTCCTGCACTCTCTTCTTTTTGTTTGCCTTTCTTCTCCATCCTGTTGAATTTCCCACTTTGGGATGCTTGAGAGTGGAGGCTCTCCAGCCATTCCCAGTATTCCCTGCTTTCTTGGAGCACTACCAAATGCCAGTGCAGGGAGGTGGGCTCTCAGCCTGTCGACTTCCTGCAACAATGTTTACAGTTGCCTATGGCCACTTATCCCCAAAGCTGCCTTTTTGGTTAAGCCCATTATATGTAGATTTGAACTTGTTTAGATGCAAGAGAGATAAAGTTTTATATATTTGTCTAAAAAACTTTTATTAACAGACCACAGCCATCGGACACGCTCTGCAAATTGTTTTCTTTTCCATCCTTTCTAATACTGGACCCACTTGATCAAACTTAAACTTTTTAACTAGGCAGAAATTAGCAGTGATATACATGTGCATCTGCAGTCACTTTTTAAATCCAGCTGTAACAAATTTGGTGAAGAAACTATGTGTTTGCTGGTGAGGTTGTAAAGAAGTGACTTGGAGTAATGTTATGGGGAATTTCAGTTAATTTCGTAAACTAGTTTTTCACTGGTTAACACTATAGAAGTGTTTTGTTTTTACCTTCTGATCTCTCTCTCTTTTTAAAATGTATACAGGGGTCAGTATTTTTTTTATCATTAGTGTTTATCTCCAGATTTGTAATTGTTGATGCAAATGCCAGGATTCCCTGAATATCTATTTGCTTTCCAGCAAATATTGCTGAATGGCCTATGTGATTAAATCAAAAAAGGGGGTGGGGGACAGACTGAGGGAAGGGGCAGTAAGAAAAGTAGGTGGAAAATAACATTTACAATATTTCTATAAAACACTCAAATAGTTTTAACATAACAATAATCCTTTATTTTTTATACATGGCATCATTTTTTGTTAGTCAACAATGTACATGTATACTTGCAAACATAGGGGAATTCATCCTAGTAGGTAAAACACTGAGTAAATACTTTTAGCACTTTCTCCTTGAGAACATCTCCTAGTCACATCTTGGTTGCATCCAGGACATAAGATACTTTTGGTCCATTCCTCCATTACATGTTGAATCATAAGTCCAGGTCAGAAGCAGAGGTGGGCTTGTGTTCTATCTTCTACTGTATCTCAATCAGAACCATTGCACCCTACTTTTACACTAAATATTTATATTTTTGTCCTCATGTGTTTTCTCATTGTGCGTAACAAATCTTTCCTCTTTAAAAGAGCTGATTGATGGCCGTAAGAGAAACCACACTCTGGTGTACACTTAAGGAAAAGAAAACCACATATATATCTGTTTTTTCTAGCTTTTAAAGTAAACTGGAAAAAGTCAAATACGCACATATGTATGCAAAACTCTCGTTTTGCAGGTCAGCATGTTTTCATGGAGAAGTATTTAATTATAGTGAAGAGAGGAGGAAATTGATTTCTCCTTCTGTCAGAAGCACCATGTACCAGGCAGCCTTGTAGACCCAGGGATGACACAGTAAGCAAGATATACAGCCTCTGCTCTCAAAAAGCTTTAATTCTAGTTAGGAGAAGCAGACATTAAAATTTTAGGCAAATGATGGGAATTTCAGGAACAAAAAAAATGTCATGGTTGGCAATGAATGGAAGTGAAGTAAGGTTTCCTAATTTACACTTTTCAAAAACCCTGGCTAGTATGCGGGAAGAGATTGGAAAGAGGCATAAACAAGGCTGATGTATGTGAAGATGCAGGGAAGTGGATAGAACTTAGCAAATTGAGGAAGGCAGAATAAAAAGAACCTGATAATGGGCTGGGTAAGGGAGAAGATGGCTTAGTGGATGAGTCCATTTCCCTGACTTGAGCAAATGGACGGAAGGAGTGCGGTTCATTGAGATAGGAAAAAGAATTGTGGGGGAGCACTTTGGGAGCAGGAGGGAATCGGAGGTTCAATTTTGGACATGGTACATTTGAGATGCCTGCAAAATAGTCAGGGAAAAGAAAAAACCTTGAATGCATTTGCAAAATGAGTCCGGAAAAGAGGTCAGGGCTGAGTTATGACTGTGGGTGTCATTGGCACATGGATGTATGGGAAGCCTTGGAAGTGGATGAGATCACACAGGAGTGAGGGTAGAGTGAAGCAGAAAAACTTGGTCCAGGACTGACTCTGAGACAGACCAGGCCATTAAGGGATCTGGTAGAGGATGTGAAACTGACAAATGAGACTGAGCAGGAATGGCTAAAGGCAGTTAATTTGCTAGAGAAAAAAAAAAAATCATTTCATGTTCACAAACCACGCAGCCCTGGCCAACTCTCAGCCGCAGCCCCCTGCTGGCCCTGGAAATGTCACACTAGGAAAGAAAGCTGCTGCATGCTCCCCTCTGTAGGTAGGGGTGGGGGCCTGGGCCGGGGGAGACTCCCTTCTCATTTTAAAGATGACTGCACTGGATACCATGCAAAGAATAAAATGGGAGCTTGAAGCTGCTGCTGTGTTTCTAGAGCAGGGTTTGAAGTTCCTCTGCAGCAAATGTCAAAGCCTCAGAGGTCAACTTCTTTGTCCTGGTTCAGATGGGGTTGCCAGTAAATGGGGAACGATCTTCCTTGTTTGGCAGCAGCCCTGTCCTTTCTGAGTAGCTGAGAAGAGGTGCAAACTTGCAGGCCCAGCCTTGGGAAAAGGAGCACTGGGGAATCTTTTGAACTCCCGGGGAATCTTTTGAACTCCCGTCTCCTGGCTTCGGTTATTTCGCTGTGTACAATAGCATTTCCATCTAATACATATTGCAGTCAATCCCAGATGCCATGTTTGTAGACAGTGCTATGTTCTAATAGATTAAAAGCAGAATCACCTTTCAACTTCATAGAAAATGAATTCCTGAAGTCTTAAGTTATCTGTTGTGTATCTGAAAATTTGGGGGGTATCCCTTTCTGTATAAATCAGTTCTATTTATTTGTCAAGGTGTTGATATCATGAGTTTGGTAATGGAAGATAGTCTCTGGTTTTAATATGTTAATCTTAACTATACCTGTGCCCTTTCTTTTGCTAGCAGTTCTTTTTTTTTTTTTAAGATTTTATTTATTATTTTCAGAGAGAGGGGAAGGGAGAGAGGCAGAGAAGGAGAGAGACATTAATGTATGGTTGCCTTTCCCCTGCCTCCAGCCACGGACCTGGCTGAAGACCTGGCTTGCAACCAATCTGGTTATGTGCCCTGGCTGGGGAATCAAACCAGCGACCTTTGGGTTCGCAGGCCAGCACCTTGTCCACTGTACCACCAGCCAGGGCTTGATAGCAGTTCTTTAATGTGAATTAACCCACATGCTCTTTTGCAAACCATTGGAGAGTAGGAATAGAAATGGATGACTGCTTAAATAACGAAAGCATAAAAAAAGCTTGGAAACCTTCATAAAGTTGCGTAAGTCTCATTTCCTTTTCTCTTTCAAAATAGGTTTTATTTCTTCTTCTGCAGTTTCAGTCCATGTTTCAGAAGTTTAAATATTGACATTTGATTGAGGATATCATTTCTAGTTAAACAAAGGTGTTCTTTCACTGTGTACAGCCCTGCATATTTAAGAATGATGTTCTGGTCACTAGGAACCACTTGGCAGTTACCCGTGCTACATACCATGAGCTGCTCTGGCCCAGATTTCAAATCTCACATAGAAGTTCCACACTGAGGGTGTCACTCCTCTGATGCATATTCCCTGCCTGGATTTGGGAGCAACCTGTCCAAACCAGAAATAATGTTATATCATTGATGCCCTGACTCATTTCTACATAATTTGTGTTGTTGGGTCTTTTATCTTTCATTATTGAAGGGCTGTTTTCCAACACCCAGGCCTAGGCTTATCCACTGGCATTTGCAGAGAGAACAGCTGCATTTGGATCTAAAGGTGGCATTGAGACCCTGAGATCTCAGCTCTAAGGACCTAGGAAAAGGGAGAAAGCACAGCGAGGAACCCCATGTACACAGTGTGTTGGGGTCCGGGAACTGGAGGAAAACTACACTTGGTTTGGAGTTATTTTCACTAACTGGCTCTCAGCTAGGAGCATCACATAGTGTCTCATTAATATTTAACACATACACCTCTAAGAATATGTACCTTAAGCCTCTGTCAAACTATGATAATTTCAAAAGCAAAGTCTTAAGCATCAGCTTTTCCAAAGTATTGTGTTCATGTAGCACATTTTATTAGCTCATACAGTATGGTTATTTCCTAAAAGTGTACAGAAATGCAAAGGGGAACAGTGCATATTCATCAGAAATAGCCGTTGACAATAGCTCTCCAGGGGATGTTTTTTCCACTATTCAAATTCTGGGAGTCGAAATTCAGGGTGGCTAGGATAGCCAAACTGATAGATACTGACAAGTGTCTTGGGAATTTGACTTTTTGCAAGTAGACTATAAAGCATGGTTCTCTTTGATTTGTTCCCATGAATTTGTCATTTTACTCAATAGCATAGTTTTTAATTTATCCCTCTTACACTTAAATAAGTTTCTCTCCAAGAAATACCAAGTTGTTCTTGGTAACTATTTCCCAGAAGACACTTAAGGAGTTGATGTTATACTTTTAATGTATTTCTTATAAAGTTTAGCTAAAAACTTACTGTCTCATGAGATACACTGTTTTTATCATCAGAAAGTGTAATTCTTAAGGTTGAACCCTTTAACTTCTAGACAAAATACTACATTGCATAAGGTATAAAATACTTGAATTGCGGAAAACCTTAATGATGCATAGCATGATGTTTCTCTCCCTTTCTTCCTCCCTCCCTGCCCTTCTCTCTAAAAGTAATGAATCAAATCTTAACAAACAAACAAACGATGCATAACAACCAGTCAAATTCACAAATGAGAACCTAAATGCCCAGAAAGAAATGTAGGGAACTTTTTGTTTCTTTTTAGCTCCAAACAGAAACTAGTAACAGTAGGTGGGAAAATGAGAAGGAAAATATGCCTTTCCATCTGTTTTCTAATTTGCTGTGTCACTGATACTGACCTGTTATTCCCCCACCTTATGTTTTTAGTGGCCACAGATGTCTTCAACTCCAAAAACCTGGCCGTTCAGGCACAAAAGAAGATCTTGGGTAAAATGGTATCCAAATCCATCGCCACCACTTTAATCGACGACACGAGCAGCGAGGTGCTGGACGAGCTCTACCGGGTGACCAGGGAGTACACCCAGAACAAGAAGGAGGCGGAGAAGATCATCAAAAACCTCATCAAAACAGTCATCAAGCTGGCTATTCTTTACAGGAATAACCAGTTTAATCAAGACGAGCTAGCGCTGATGGAGAGGTTTAAGAAGAAGGTGCACCAGCTGGCCATGACCGTGGTCAGTTTCCATCAGGTGGATTACACCTTTGACCGGAATGTGTTGTCCAGGCTGCTGAACGAGTGCAGGGAGATGCTGCACCAGGTCATCCAGCGCCACCTCACCGCCAAGTCTCACGGACGGATTAATAATGTCTTTGATCATTTTTCAGATTGTGATTTCTTGGCTGCCTTGTATAATCCCTTCGGGAATTTTAAGCCCCACTTACAAAAACTTTGTGATGGTGTCAACAAAATGTTGGATGAAGAGAACATTTGAGCAAGGGAATGAAGATCGTGACTGCTCGTGATTTATTTGAAGAGGGGGTACTGTTGATTTATGAAGGAAAAGAAGACTTCTCTGAAGGGAAAATGTATTTTGGAAAGACTTGGCCCAATTCAATCATCACACATTAACGATACTGTTTTATGAGGCTCTTTTTATTTGAAGAAACTCGTATTGCCAAAAATTGTGGTTAAAAGCTTCTGAAGGGTTAACAGATCATGGGAGAGCTGTGTGGCCGCATAATGCAAAGAGTTATACAAAGACAAATATGTATAGCTCTAAACCTCCAGACATCTTTTTTAGGGCTGTTGTTGGTGGCGACACGTTGGATATTTCTCATGTGTACAGAGTTATATTTTTTGATTCACTTTTATTCCTTACCATGTATATGTACCTCTTTTCAGAAGCCAAAAACTTTCTCTTACTATCATCTCCTTTTGAGACAATTCCATTTTTAAGTCTACCTTTTGTTAAAGATTCTTTTGTGAAAGATTTTTGTCATTGACATTCAAGAATTAAGGCAGCCAAATTGGAACCCTCAAAGAAATAGGGAACTGCCCTTCTGAAATCAATATTGTAGAAACCAACTGTATTTGACATTGTGAATGTCTAATATAAGAATGTGGCTCTGAAGTAAGAGTCCTGCTTTTTTTGTACCAGCAGCGATACTTCTCAAAGTGTGAGAACTCCCCAAAATGTATTGGCATACCGTTGCCTTGGAATGCTTTCTAAGGGCTTAACTTTCAAGTTATCTTGAAAATGTGCTGATGGAATCTCCATTTTTAATGTTCATTTCAAATCTAAGAGACAAAGGGAAAATGTAGAATAGTTCTTGATATAAGGGCAATAAAAAGTTAAGTGGTATTAAGAAAAATAAAGTAATCTTTATTTTAAATACAAGCCCATCAAAATAATTGAGGGGAATCAAGGGCAAAAGGGAAGAAAGGATTTTGTTACAGAATGCAAAAATGAAAATGAATGCATTTCAATGTTTAATAAGGTTTGATAAGTGAATAAAGAATATCATTTTTTTTATTTAACTGATAAGGTTTTTACTATTTTTTTTAATTTGCTATTTTGATGCATAAACCAGAGTATTTGCATTCCAAGTAGTATGTGTGTGTTTCTGTATAATTTTATGTGTGCGGATGATTAAGTAAGCATTTGCCTATGAAAAAGAAAAAAAGGTAAAAAGGAAGCCTGCTGACCAATAGCACCTAGGAAATGACAGACTCAACCACCAGCACCAAATACTTGTATTGTCACCATGTCTGTGATTTAGTGTCTTCTTGCCTTGAATTTGCCTGCCTCCTAGAATGTTGACATTCAAATAATAGTTCTTCAGGTGGGAGTTCCACAACTACAAATTCTAGAAGTTGAAGTCTGCTGTAACCCAACTGCAGCCTGGAGGAGGTGGTCATTCTCTGGGACCATATACTTGTCTAAGATAAGCAGCAGAGGCAATGGGTATCTATCTCCCCATTTGATACGAAGCCCTGGCATAAAGATTTTAACTTAAATTACTATTCTTACTACCCAGAACTGGTAGGTGACCATTCTATGCTATAGAAATAGCATAGTGACTGCAGAAGTGACCCCTTTAGCTTCGTATCCTGCAGAATAGCCTACAAATTTAATTCCACAGTCTTCTTGACCAATGCTGCTTGCCTCACGTGAGAAAGCTGAGAGTGTGACCTGTGGGAGCTACTGATGGGGTGTGTTCTGTTCCCTGCCACATCTCCCTCAGCACAGGAGTGGAAAATGGAGTGCCTGGCTGTTGGTTGGGGCTCCTGGCTCATCTCCAGCTATGGACAGGACCACCAGAGAGAGGACCTAGAGATGAATTTAAATCAGCCTGGGCACACTGGGTCAGAGAGGTGTGCCTGCAGGCTAGCACTCGAATACACACTGGGGATGGGGAGAGCTACCCTTATTCTCATACTGAGAGGAGGCAGTGAGGAGTATCCTAAAGGAGGAAACCTGTTTGTTGTTATTTCTCAGCATCATCTTCTGGAAGGAATTCATCTCCTTTCCAGTCCTGGGCCTGGAAGAAATGTCTAAGAAGGATCAGTTTAAAAGTCTTGATGAACACATTCATCTTTGGGCATGAATTTAGTTGCAGAGGTAAGGAGGTAGGGAGGTGGAGGGGTGGGGGCTAGTTAGAGCTGGAAAGAATCCAAATGTGCTTAGGTAGATCATTTTTAGCCAACTGATAATCATTTTGGGGTCTTATGGACATTTTTTAAGAAGATGGGGTCTTTTTACATTTTGGAAAAAACTGACAAATTCTGCTATAAATTTATCTTTTAAATTTTGTGTGGTGGTTTCTCTGCAGAGATTATGAGTCAATCCAATAGAAGAGTGATAATACTAGTATTAAGAGCTGACATAGTGGTCATTATGTGCCAGACACATTGAGTTCCTGCCACAACCTTCACCATTTTACAGATGAGGACACCCTGGCAAGAGAAGTTAAGGAATTTGCCTGAGGCCCCATAGTTATTAAGTATCAAAACTATAACATCAATAAAACTAGGTATATTTTCATTTAAAGATAATATCAATAAAGGCAATTCTGAAAACACTGTTGGTTCAAACAAGAGTGGACAGTGTGCTTCTGAAGTGGTTTTCACATAGTGACATTTTAGATGATACTTAAATCCTACAGACATGACCTATTATCTGAGATTGGGTATAATTTATACAAAGATATTTTATTAAGTTTTCAACATGGCTCCTCATTTGAGAGCATCTCATGGCTCAAATTTCTGTCCCCTCTGGAACTTAAGTTCTAGGTGCTCACAATTAACCATGACTTGGAACACTGACCTGTGCAGTACAGTGCACTCCAACCCCCAGGTAGTCTTTCAGTGAACACACAAGGTGCTGCTGGGCACATAACAAGGACAGAAGCAGCAGCTCATCATTGTATCCCCAGGAAAAGGTATGGTGCCCATTTGCCACTTCAACATTATTTTCCAGATTTAGAGGTTAGAAATACCTGAACAACTCAGCTTAAGGATAGCCTTGGTTTTTCTGATTATTAGACCTTTCATATAGGATTCAAATTTAGTTTTTTGTTTTTATTTTGATTAATTTTTAAAAAAGATTTTATTCATTCTTTTCAGAGAGAAGGGTAGGGAGGGAGGAAGGAAGGGAGAGAAACATCAATGTATGGTTGCCTTTCACTTGCCTCCAGCTATAGACCTGGCTGGAGACCTGGCTTGCAACCTGGTTTATGTGCCCTGACTGGGGAATTGAACCAGCGACCTTTGGGTTCGCAGGCTGGTGCCTTATCCACTGAGCCACCATCCAGGGACTAAATTTAGTTCTTTAAAAAAGCAAATGTTAGGAACTTTAGTAGTAGAGAAATAATGCTCTTTTGTTGGTCTTTTATAACAATATCTCATTTACAATTTTCTGAAGAGTTTTTTTCTCCCATCATATAAATACTTAAACACAAAGCTTAAGCTTGTAATGGATTTCCTTCTGCAAAGAATTAATACAACTTTATAGTCTATATTTCAAGTCAATTGGATTTTTACTGAAAATTTAAACTTATCTTTGAGATATTTGATAAGAGCAGGTAAGCTAAATTATAATTTAGTATACCAACCCTGACAGGTCACAAATAAAAGATGCATGTGTCTCTCCATCAGAAGAAATGTTTGTAGTAAAAAGTTAAGTACTATTTAATTGCTAAGAAATGAAAATATTCCACTGGAACAAACTTAATTAGCATATTAGTAGGATTTATAATATTTACATTTGTAGCCAATTTTGCACTCCCAAACTTGCATTATCTGAGTAAGTTGAACTTTTGTAGTATTTGAAAAATTACTGGTTTACTTGATATATTTATTGTATTCCTGAATATAAAGGTTCTGTATAATCTGTTAAACTCAAAATAGGTTGTAATACTCAGGGCTGTTTATGACAGGTAAAATTTTATCCTAGCCCTGAAATAATTTGTTACTGTGATTCAGATAAAGTCTTTATAGAAACCCCCTAATGAAAATACTGAGGCACTAACCAGAAAAATGAGTCAACTTTTTGTTTCTAAAATAGGACAGAGAAATCTTTACGAGCTTATCACCACATGTCACTATTACAGCAAACTAATTGAAAACCCATTTTCTCGTTTACTGAGGTATCCTCATGGTTAGCTATGTAGGCCCAGAGCCAGAAAGACACTTTTATTTTGGGGACTTTCTCCAAATGGAAACATTTTTCAGTAATAGAGACTTATGTCTGTCTAGCCAAAGATCTGTTTTCCAGCTAGTAATGAGCATCGATCCCAAGTTACAGGGGACAAGTCACTCCAAAAACAGCCGTGTGCTGAGTGCTGAAAAAGGATATGTACAATTCAGCTGGCATTCACAGTTAAGAGAATAACATCTGTGCTTTGGAAAATGTTCTTCAAGTACAGAGAATTGTGCTGTGTGTCCACCAAATTTCCATTAGATCTTTATAAGAGTAGCCAGCAAGGTGGTAAGGCCCCCACATCTTCCTCCATGGGTGGCTAAGGAAATCCCCCCTTCTTCCCCCTAGCAATTGTGTCACCGTATCTCTGCCTCCTGGAAATAAGGGGGCTGATTGAGCCCTTGGGGTTTGTTCTTAACACAAGGAAAGAATACTTGATTTTAAAAACTGTGTTTTGATTTGTGGAATGAGCTAAGACAATATTATTCTCTGTATTTTGGTGTTTCCATTTAAAAGCTTACAGATGGATTAAGTCATGTAAAACAACCTCACATAACTTATAAACACAGGGCATGGAAGTGTACATATTTGAGTACCCATATCTAGATTGTTACCTTTGTCTGGAATGATTGATGCTTTATAGGAGCTGAGGTTCTATTTTCTTGGAAATGGACTTTTATCAGCCTAATGGGAGCCACTGCTTACCCATCCTAAGCGACTGTCAGCCTCTTTTGCTAAGATCACTTGTTTTCACCAAAGTGAATGATACATTTTTTTGTAAGCCATTATATGTCTAGAAGAGGATTTGCTGTTAAGTAGATAAAAGTGGCAGCATTATTGCTGTTCCCTTATGACAGCGATTTTTGACCTTTTTCATCTCATGGGACACATAAACTAATTACTAAAATTCTGTGGCACACCAAAAAAATATGTAATATTTCTTGCTGATCTGATGATACTGGACGGCTATTGTTGTGTTGGCTGTGGTCATTTTATCTAAGGGAAAAGAGGTCAGTGCCTGTGACTAACTAGTCCGGTATTTCATGTTGTAAAGTTCTTTCAGCACACCAGTTGAATATCACTGTATATCATAGGCACCTTGTGTTCTCATAACCAAAGTCACATTTTCAGCTTGCTGAAATATTCACTGGAGGATATGCAGCGATGTCCCAAGTGGAAACATTCCCTAGTATTTTCAAACACCATGTGTCAGGCATTTGCCATCTCTTCTCTTCCTCCTGGGGACTCATTGGAGGGTGGCCAGGTGGAGCCCAACAGGGTACAGACAATTTGTGCTGGGGCAGTTTCCAGAGTTTCCAGCTCTTTGTCTGCCAGGGAGCCTTCTCACCTTGTCTCTAAAATCTGGATAAAATCAATTACCTCATATTCTCATTTTATGGGTAAACTAAACAAAACATGGAGGGCCTTGAAACTTCCTGAAGACTGTTCCGCTGTGAGGTAGTGTTTATCTAAGCAATGAAAATAAGTCCGGGGCCTAAAATAAGCAACAGACTTCCGCAGCCCCAAAGAATTTTATTAAATCCCTCCTTTTAAAAATTGTGTTTTGTTTTCAATTTATAACGAATACCTACTATGTGCCCAACACCAGGCTGGGCCTTGAAACTACACAGTAGCACCTAGTTCTTGAACTTGAGGAGTTTACTGACTGGTAGGGACACCAACAAGGCCGCATATGAGTTGGTATGAAGTTGGGATTCCCAGAAGGAGGAGGATTCCAAGAAAGATGCCTCAAATAGGTTTTCTGGCTTTACATTTTTTAGTTTTATGAGTTTTAACTTCAAACTCCAAAAACAGTGAGCTCAAAGTAGTGGTAGATTCCTTTTCAAAGTCAATAGCAATGTGTGGTGATAGTGTAAGTAAAAGAAAAGTAATTACAGACCTTTTTTTTTTTTTTAAGATTTTATTTATTATTTTTAGAGACAGGGGAAGGGAGAGAAGGGAGAGAGGCAGGGAGGGAGAAAGGCATCCATGTATGGTTGCCTTTCACCTGCCTCCAGCTACAGCCCTGGCTGGAGACCTGGCTTGCAACCTGGCTATGTGCCCTGGCTGGGAATCAAACCAGCGACCTTTGGGTTCGCAGGCTGGTACCTCATCCACTGTGCTACCAGCCAGGGCTCCAGGCCTTTTTTTAAAATTATTATTCAAAATAAAAACGGTTGTAAATGAGTCCATGGCAAAACAAAGATTACAAAGTGTACTGAGTGGAAGAGTCTAAGGGAAAAACAAAGAAGGAACATTGCATTCTTGGAAATATTTGAGAAAGAGGACTAGGAAATCATTTTTTCTAGAAATAGATTGTAGCCCATTTGTGAAGTTGGGTAAACTCTGACTTCATATTCTTGTCCTCAGTGAGGTACATGTGTCGCCTGAGGCCTCAGATCAGGACACAGAAGTGCAGAGTTGAACTGGTCCCTTCCAAGCTTCTTGCCAGCTATACCTCTATACCACTGGCTGGTTTGGTTCTGTTGGCTCACTTGTCACTCACTTATTGTTACCCGGAGCTCCCTGAGTCTTGGAAAAGAAAAGTTAACAAACAGTGGGTCCTCTGCTGGCAAAGGAGCAGAAATCGGTCCAGGAATACATCCCAGACAAAGCCCAAGGTGGGGCTTAGACCTTAAATGTGTTGCATCCCCAGTAGCTTTCCCTGTGGCTGTAGTCGTGGCAGGGATCTTCTCCTTTTCACTGGGTTATGTCTAGAGAGGTGATGTCCAAAGTTCTTTTTGGACAAATCAACACCACTTCCTCATACTTGCTAACTCATGACAGGATTTTTTGTTTCTCCTGATTACAAAAAGATGGGCTTTTGAAGTTTTGGTTTGGGGGTGCTTTTATCTGTCTCTCGAAGAACCGTATCATCTCAACCAAGGATCGTAATATAAACATGGCTGGTTGTGTAAAAACGTGCCCTGTGTTCTGAACCAGTTTCGCTTTTATCAGGAGGCTAAGAAAGATGTCTGCTCTAATTTGCCATACTTCTTTCTCCCAAACTGTAAACGAAGCACTCCCTGGACAGGACACTGGCTGCCCCTCACTTTAGCTGGAGGAGAAGGGAAGCTGCCCTCCTGGTTATGGTCTCTGACTTTCTAGTTGCTGTCAGCAAAACACAAGTTTGGAGTCTGACAACCCAAGCTTGTCCGTCTTTTTTCGATGCTAATTCTAATACTGATGTTTTCCCTAAGTAGCTTACCTTTAATTCTTCTGTTTAGTTCTTGTAATATTTAAACGGAACCATTCAGTACATCCTCTGTTGTGTCTGGCTTCTTTGACTTAGGAGATTCTTCAGATATCCTTTTGAACCATTTCTAAGAGTCAGTGCCAACTTGAGAGAGAGAATCCCATGAGGATACTCTTCACGGCAGGTTGTGCAGTTAAAAATACAAGATAAAAAAAACCACTCCTGGCTCCCTGCTGAGTTGGTTCTGATTTCAGCAGTCCATCAACAACAATGCTGTGTGTGCTTGACAGCACCAAGGGACCAAACCATATGGGATGATGATGATAGCGGTGGGGCCTAAGACATTCTAAAATATAAACTGAGACAGCCTCCCACCCCTTCCACCTTCTCGATCCATCTTTTCAAGGGAGTAAGAGTTGCGTTAGGGATAGCACCGGCACTGGGAAGCAGAGAGCATCAAGAAGAAAGACGAACGATTGGAGCAGGGCTCACGCTTCCCTGAGGTGTGATGAAGCACCACCATCACCTTCTCAGTGTCTCAAGAGGTGGCATTCCTGAGATCACTGGGTAATGTAGAGGGAAGTTGCCTAACCCGTCCCTCCCAGCTTCCTCCCGCAACCTTGTCTCACCAGTGCTAGGGGCGGCTCCAGGTTATAATTTGTACATTATATGCACAATATATGCATCCAAGTGAGAGTGAATCAAAGGAAACTTTCAGGAACATTCTCACAGATGGTAAAATTGTTTTTTTGTTCCAGGAAAGAGAAAGAGGCATGCACATTTGGGGTTATTTTGGTCAAGATTAGAACTAGCAGATAGAATCTGAATTTAATCCTTTCCTGTATTCTTCTGAATTTTCTGACCCTTCTGCAGACATTTTATATTGATCCTCTTGGGATTCAGGCTTCACCACCCCGAACGTGATGCTGTCTATCCTCATGATGCATTCATTGTGGACTAACAGAGATGTGAGCTGTTTATATTGTCCTCACTTGTTCATGTGCGTGGTGTCATTCTCCACAGAAAGGAAACTGGCAATGAAAAGATGAGAAATGGTTCCAATGTGTAAGCTGGAAAGAGGCAGAGCCAGGGGCTTGAACCCAGTGCTGAGCCTGGGAGCCCTACTCTCTGGGCAGCATCCTGGGGCCCCCAGAAAGGCTGGGTGACCAAAGGGAATCCTTAGTATTCTCCTTCTCTGGTTCCAGATGTTCAACTGCAGAATGTCCTGTGGTAGACCAAAGAAAAATGCTGTCAAAAATTATCTAAAGCACCTCAGACAGCTGACAATGATTTGAAATAACAACTAGCTGGTTCCTGAAAATGGAAACATTGAGACCCTTACTATATGTGCACAAATCAGATGACTGGGTTATTATGTGGATGAGAGAAACTGGCGATGGCCTTGGGAGGGTCACATGTATTCCCTGCCTACTGTCATTTTTACCTGTTAGGTGGAGATAATCGCATGTAAAGCACTTGGTTAAAGAAGAGTGCTTAGCATACAGTAAGTGCTGATTCCTGTTAGCTGCCACCATTACCTCATCCTCACCATCACCACCACCACCACCACCTGGAGGTACTCCGGGATGTGCAGGTGAAGGGGGTGGTGCTGAGTGTGAACTAAGGCCAGGTTTCTGGCCCTGGAGTTGGCAGCTGCCTTCTCTAAGAAAATGCTAGTTGTTGAGTTTTTATTTGAAATACACTTTAGCCAATCATCCAGGCTGGTGTGTGAAGAAATGTGATACACAGAGAGTGTATTTAAAGGCTCGCTTCATCCTTGGGGCATTCAATTAGCAGCTTATATTTGACAAAATTCGGATTTAGAGTTCATTGCTAATCTTCCTTTTTTTAAATAGTCACTAGCTATCATGTTGTAGCTTTCTTCTACTTTGGAACATAATAGCATATTCAACCAAGGACACCAGACCTCTCTGCTAACAGTTCCTGCCAATTAAAACCAAATTCCATCTTACCAGCCTGCTGGCTCCCTCCAACAATGACCCCTCTCATTCTCCATGGCCTGGCTGAGAGCATGTTCTCAGTGGATTC